>JASAMX010019781.1:0-38063 GCA_030248175.1 Microlaimidae sp. YZB2_3 | reverse complement strand
GTAACTTCAGCCTGAGAAATTCATACCCAAAATTTGGCTTGGAAGAGGGGGGGAGGGGGTCGATTTAGAATTCCAGAGGGGGGTAGGGTGTCAAAATTTAAAAATTTTGGGTGGAGGGAGCCCCTAGATTTTTTTCTAGGGGGGTCCCAAAATTTTGAGGCTAAGGGGGCGGGGTGGATCCCACCCTACCCCCTATGCTCATGTATGCCTCCATCTTAGAATTTGGGGGGTAACCCCACCCCCTCTTCGTGCCCATATATGCCGGACACCACCCTCCCCTCCCTAAGTTTTGGAGGGTCCCCCATACTATAAACGCTAAAAATGGGATATTCAAGGAATAACCAAAAATTTTTTTGGGTCATCTCTCAATTTCGGGGGTCAAGCATAGGTGGACAGCCTCTTGGATTTTGGAGGGGGTATACCCGACCCCCATAATTTGTGGGGGGTGTCCCAAAAATTTTTTGGGGGCATATTTTAAATACCCCATTTTTAGCGTTTTTAGTTCTGCATGGAGACCCCCAAATTCTAGGGGGAGGGTGTTGGGCACAGATGGGCACAAGGAGGGGGTGGGGTTGGGGGTTACCCCTCAAATTCTAAGATGGGGGCATACTTGAGCATAGAGGTAGGGTGGGATCCACCCCCGCCCCCTTAGCCTCAAAATTTTGGGACCTACCCTGAAAAAAAATCTAGGGGCCCAATCCACCCAAAATTTTTATATTTTGACACCCTACCCCTCTGGAATTCTAAATCGACCCCCTCCCCCCCTCTTCCAAGCCAAATTTTAGGTATGATTTTAGGTCAAAATTTACTGTCACAAACACGGTTTTGTAGTCAAAAACAGTACTTTTGCACTCTTGTTATACATAAATAGCCTTTTTTTAGCATATTAAATTCTATCTTATTGCTAAAAAAAAACTTAAATAAATGATTTAATGTGATTTTGTTTGAAAACCAGACCCCCTCTGTCTGACCCCTCTCCATTCTGGATTTCACCCCGGGTTGACCCCATAGGTGAGCGTGAGAACGGTCCCGGAACTCCACCACTGTTTATACAGTGCCTGCCCCAAGCTAGGATAAAGGAGGAGGGTTACAGAGGAACTTGTGGCAGTTACTCTGTAAAATTTTCTATGTGGGATGCCTGCAGCCAGCATTACCTACACAGAACACAGGTGATGTTGTTGTTATACGGCTAGGAGAAAAGCGTGATGGAAGTCCCTGCATTATTATTTGCTGACAAGTCTGTCGCAGTTCTTATTGATGTCGCCGCTCCTAATGAAGATCATGGATCCGAAGGTTAAATGGAACAATTTCCTAGCAGCCAAAGAAACAGCAAAAAGCGACTTATCTGAAGCAAGAATGTGTGCCACAACAGCAAACAGAAGAAGAACGGTCCCGGCAGCTAGGGGGGTGGGGTGGTTAGTTACCCAGGGTAAATTGAATTTTGAATTCTAGAAGGCAAGAGGGGGGTCCCAGGGGGATCCGGACCCCCTTAGGTTTTTAGGGGGGGGTCGACCCAGGGTGCAAAATTTTGAAATCTAGAGGGGTAACAAGTGGGGTCTGGTCTCAGTGTCCAAAGCAAAACGGTTTTAAACCATAATAACTTTAATAATTGTTCTTTTTATAGGATAATACTACATTTTATTGAATAAAAAGCGATATTCTGGTGTAAAAGAGTGTGAAAACATGAATATGTGTTAAAAATTCACGTTTTTTGAAGAAAATTTAGTATAAAAAGTACCTAAAATTTTTCCAAGATCCGAGGGGAGGGGTGAGATTTCAAATTCTAGAGGGGCTCAGGACCCTAAAGGTTTTAAAATAGGATATTTTGCGACTTAATTACCATTATGGTAAACTAAAGCTTATAAAAGAGTATAAAAATTTTGTGTATGAATGCAAGAAGCTTTAATAAGTCCGTGGATGAGCTTGATGTTCTGATTTCAGGAGATAGTCTTATCTATGGTGCTGTTGTTGATATGTTTTTTTTTTGTGAAACATGGCTCACTAAAACAACTTCTAACGCAATGATCATCAAAATTAGAGAATTTAATGTTTATCAAAGGGATCGACAGCAGCTGCGAGGAGGTGCGTGGAGTAGTTCTATTAATTGAAAATATTTTTAGAGTAGTTAAAGTTGAAATCAAGGAAAAGTATGATGAAATAGAACAAGTAACGAATTACGTTTTTCTTCAGAATTCATTTAATCAATCAAATTTAAATCAAATCAATTTAAACTAAGATTGATTGGTATTTATAGAGAACCTAGTACTAGCAAAGAAAAAGACAACTAATATTTGAGCTAATTAGGAATTTAACAGAAAATTTTGTAGGAACCATTGTTTTAACCGGAGATTTCAATCTGTCAGGGGTAGATTGGTCTTTAGAAAAAATAACTTCAAACACGCAAAATTAAAATAATTGGTTTGAGTTTCTTATTGAGCTAGGTATGTACCAGCTTGTTTTACAACCAACTTGTGAGAATAATTATTTGGATCTTTTGTTCACAAACGACAGAGAAATTTAATAATGTCACTGTTGCGCCCAGTTTTTCACAATCAAACTATTTTTCACAATCAGACTATTTTTCACAATCAGACTATGACATTATTTTATCTGAAATTAATCTTAAAATATTTGACAGTCCTAACAATAAGATTCAAAACTACATGCCTGATTTTTTAAAAGCAGATTATGATATGCTAAGTTTGTATTTATCTACAATCAACTGGAAAATTTTATTTGAGGAATGTGGCACGGCACAGTGGAAAATGCTTGGCAGAGATTGAAGAATATTTTGTTTTTAGGAATTAATAGACATGTCCCTGGAAAAAAAGATTATTTACAAACCAGAAAAAAAATTGTACAATATTCAATACGTATAAGAAAACGATTATAGGAAATTTGAACGCCAGCACTTGATCGCCGAACATTTGACCGCCAAGCATTAGACCGCCGCAGTGCGCGTTGCTTTAAAAAAGACGTTAAAACTCCCCATAAAAGTAGTATAAACTCCCCCCAAGTGTAAAAACAACTCAACAGAATATAAAAAGATGTTTTGAATAAAATATTTAAACAAAGCAATGTTGTTTTGGCAATAAATGATGAGTTAAAAATCTAAATTTTTCCTAAGCCTAAACAAAACCTAAAATCAAAGAAAAAATTTAGTGAATGGTTGGTTTTTTTATTTATTTCAGCCTGATGTTGCTGAACCTAAGCGAAACATAAAAATCAAACTAAATTTTCATGATAAATTTATATTTTATGTTTTGTTTTTTAAAATGAGCTTTTTTTTACTAAGCCTAAGCAAAACCTAAAAGTTACACAAAAAATTTAATGCTTTTTTGTCACAAGCAACATTTTTCGACTAGGATGACGCACACGCCTTGACGTTATTCACGGGAGCTCAATAGTTTTGGGGAGTTTATATTGTTGTTGTGCTGTGTTGATATAATTCTCTAAAGGTGGCGGAAAACATAAATTTGCATAAAATTTATACGCGATCCTGCGGCGGTCAAATGCTTGGCGATCTAATGCTCGGCGTTCAAGTGCGCGGCGTTCTAATGCTGGCGGTCAAATGCTCGGCGTTCAAGTGCTGGCGTTCAAATTTCCGGACACCAAGAAGACTACAAAATCAAAAAACTTTGGCATAAGCGTAATATTGATTGATGGACTTGGAAGCTGGTGGTATTGGATGGTGTAGTTGACCAGAACAAGGTCTCAATACACCAACCAATTTTATCGGTATCTGCTAAAGGGTGTCCGGAAGTTTCGTCTTTTACATAAAGTCTTTGAATATCTTGTCTTCTACCCCTTGTTTTGGAAAGGCTCGTCTTTCTAACATCTCTCGTAAAACTCGTCTTTTGGATGCAATTTTATAAACGTACTTTCACTCAAACAATAAAATTTGGCTTGATTTTAGCTTTTTCTTAGGCTTAGAAAAAAGGTTTTTAGTCTTTAATTCAGAAAAACTCTCCATTAAATACAAATTTATCACCATAAAGATTTAATTGTTTTTTGGAATAGGTTGGTTCCCGGAATTTTCGTCTTTTACATTACATCTTGCAACATTTGGTTTTCTTCATTTCTTCTTTGAGAAAGCTGGTCTTTTAAACATTATGGTTTTCAAAAAAAAAACTTGTTTTTAAAGGTGCGTTCCAAGCCACCCATGCTTATGCAAATTATTTCTTATGTGACTTTGGTCGATTATGGGTGCGCGGAATTTTCGTCTTTTACAACTCGTCTTTCAAAAACTCGCCTTTCAAGCATCTCGTCTTCGGAAAACTTAAAAAAGCGAGTTTGCGCCCTGTTGATAAAATTTTCCTAGATTTTTAGGTTTCGCTTAGGCTTAGAAAAAAATAAGGTTTTTACTTTCTAATTCAAAAAGTACATCCTTAAATAAAAATTTACATTTATAAAGTTTTGCTTGATTTTAAGGTTTTGCTTGGGCTTAGGTTTTCAGTTTTTAGAAATAAATCATTAGTAAAAGTTTATAATGGTAAAATTTTGTTTAATTTTCGATTTTTGCTTAGGTTTTTAAAAAAGTTTTCAATCCTATGCTTTAGTCACAAAACAGAAAAAAAACTTGTCTTCTGAAAAGTGCGTTTACAAAATCGCACCCAAAAAACGAGTTTTCCGAAGACTTGATGTTTAATAGACGTCCTTTCCGAAGACGAGTTGTAGAAGATGAGATGTTGAAAGACGAAATGTTAAAAGACGAAATTTCCGGGAACCCCGTTTTTAAGTGCGGTTTTATAACCGTACTTTTTAAAAGACGCGTTTTTCTTATTTGGCGACTTAAACCATGGAAAGTAATTTTTTCTTTAAGCTTAAGCAAAACCTAAAAATGAAGCCAAATTTTACAATGATAAACTTTTATTAAATGATTTTAATCTTGAAAACTGAAACCCCCTAGCCTAATCCAAACCAGAAAATCAAGCAAAACTTTTTCGTGGTAAATTTTTATTCAGTGATGTTTGGTTGAATTAAAGACTAAAAACTTTTTCACTGAGCTTAAGCGAAACATTAAGATCAAGTAAAATTTCAATTGTTTGGTCAAAAAACTTGTATCCTTATAAAGTAGGTTTATAAAATTGCACCAAAAGAACGAATTTTTTGACGGCAACATGTTTAAAAGACGAGCTTTTCGAACACAAGATGTAATATAAAAGATGTTTAAAGACGTAAAAGACGAAACTTCCGAACACCATACGCGACATGTCGCGTATATTGCAATAATTTCCGTGAAAGTTATTCCAGCATTTTTTCAGCAGTATTTTCACTGGAAAATTTTGTTTATCTTTTCCAAAAAATAATTCTTTAAGACAACAGTATTAAACTACAAACATATCTTGATAAAATTTTTTTATTTTTTAATTTCGTTTATGAGCTTAATAAAAAATTTTTAATCTTCAAGAACATACCAATAAGTAAAAAACATTAGGATAAAGTTTAGCTTGATTTTTGAATTTTGCTTAGAAAAAAGTAAGATTTTAATCTATGGTTATAATCGCACAATTATTGTTAGCGGTATTATTGTGTGTGCAACATTTTATTGTCTCCAAATGTTGTCTGGAACAATAAATATAAATTTTTTAAAGATATTAAATAACAATTTATCGTAAAAAAATTCCATGTAACGACAATAATATAACGGAATTTTGTAGAAAGAAAGCGGTAAAATAAACAGTGTTATTGCATATTTCTTCCAAAATATTATTTAGAAAGAACCATGAAAAAATCAACAAATTGAAAAAATGTTTTAAGAGATGAATCAAAATTTTAGTAACATTTATTATTTAATAATATAAAACTGTTATTTTATATTATTTGAAAAAAGATTGTTTTGTGGTGACTCTGCCAGTATCGCAGTTATAGAGAAATATAACTAAGCAAATCTCGTGAAGAAATTAATACTGCTGCGAAATTAATCAACTGTGAAATAGTTTTATTGTGGAATGCACAGTACTGTTTTTCCATAATTTTATTTGTGAACAACCATGAACAAATAAATCATTTTTGGTAAAAACTATCGTATAGTTTGTAAACTTTTACGAAAAACACATTAGTTTATAAGGCCTCATTTCATTACAATTTGTAGTTGGCCCATTTGGTTAGGATTCGGGGGAATAATTTTAAATAGTTTTTCAACAGCTTTATTCCCGCCGAACAAAACTTTTAACTTTGCTGAACAGTTTGTAAATCAGACCTGTGCACTGCCCCCCCCCCCCGGGGTTTAAACGGGGGGGGGGGGGGGCAATTCCAAAACGCGGGGAGGGGCACGGGTGCCAACTTTTTTGAAACGGGGGGCAAGCAGTGAGAAAGAAAAAAAAGAGAAAAAAGGAGAAAAAAAGAGAAAAAAGAAAGGAAAAGGGAAAAAAGGGACAAAAAAAAGCAAAAAAAAGGTAAAAATAGGTATAAACAAGCTTAAAATGCATTGAAATAGGCTAAAAACTGAAAAAATTTTGCAATGATGGGTTTATAGGTAAAAAATGGCGTCATAATTTTTGGGTACTTTTTCATTTTTCCGCGGGGGGGGGGGGCAATAAAACGGGGGGCAATTCTTCCAATAAAGCGGAAGGGGCATTTTCAAACCGTGCACAGGTCTGGTAAATATTACAAACAAGTTGCTTGTCCCATTTTAAAGTCGCGTCTTCGTAGAATATTGAGATGCTTCACCTAGTTAAAAGCGCAAACAAGGTAAAGAAAAATGGCACTAAAATATAAAAAAATTTTAAAAGTTTATTCATTTCGGGATAAACATTATTTAGCAAATATCAATCATGGTTCGTATGTATTTCACATGGAAATTTTGGAATGATTTTCTTAATTTTCTATACGAATTTGTAATATATTTTTTTTCATGAAATAGGCTTGTTGTCTTTGAAGTCAAAAAATTTAAATTTAGGTTTTCTTTCTAGTTTTGATGTGCGTTTTTTGCTTAGGCTTTTTTGGTTCATGTTTAAGTTTTTTCACGTCATATGATTAAAAACTTTGTGTTTTTTATAATATAAAACATGACGCGTCACGTCACGATGTCTGAAACTCTGATTTTTATTGTTTTAATTAATTAATTTTGTGAAGTGTTTTTTGCTTCAGTCGTGACATTTTTTTACGTCTTACAAGTAAATCTAAGTAACTATGCACTAATAACGCATAACGTTTCACGTACCACCTAGGTACGACCTTGATAATACGTATAATTTACCGCGGTGAAGTTTCTATACCATAATGGTTAAACGAATATACCACCACAATGGTACGGAGTGTTGAATTTTAATTTTTTTTAAAGTGTTGAATTGAATTTTACCGTGTCAAGCGTTGAAAAAACGATCACGGGAGGGGGTAAAATAAGGCTAAGAAAAAAAAGAAACAGTTTTGAAAAAAACGCAAAAAGAAATAAACTTATTCCAAAAGATTAATTTAATCAGTATATGGTTAAAACAAAAATATATAATACTATATATTATTATATAGTATTATATATTTTTGATAATACTACGTTTTATTGGATAAAAAGCGATATTTAGGTATAAAAAAGGTGTAAAAACATGAATTTGTGTTAAAAATTCACATTTTTGCAAGAAAATTTTATATAAAAAAAGTACTTAAAATTTTCTTGAGAGGGGGAGGGAGGGGGGGTCAAAAGTCATTTTAAATTTAAAGTCATTTTAAAATTACTCAAAAGTCATTTAACCAGAAAGTCATATGTCATAAAGTTAAATGTCAAAAGAATTTTTACACTGTTGGAGCCTTTTATGGTGTCCGGAAATTTCGTCTTCTACATTTTTTTTTTTTTTTTTTTTTTTTTTTTGCGGTGGTTTTTTTTTTTCTTTTTTTTTTTACTTTTTTTTTTTACGTCTTTCAACATCTTGTCTTCGGAAAACTCGTCTTATGGTTGTGAATTTGTAAACGTACTTTTCTTGAAAACTTTTTAAGTCTAAGCAAAAACCTAAAAACAAGCACAATTTTATCATGATAATTTTTTTTATGATCTGATTTGTTTCTATAAACCGAGAACCTAAGCGTAAGGAAAACTAAAAATCAAGCAAAACTTTATTAAGGTAAATTTGTATTTAACGGTGTTCTTTTTTTTAATTAAAGAGTAAAACGTTATTTTTTACTAAACCCAAGCGAAACCTAAAAATCAAGCAAAACTTTATTGTTAGGGCAAAACCTAACAAGTTTAAAAAATGCGTTTACAAAATTGCATGAAAAACTCTCCATTTTCAAAATGTGTTTACAAAATCGTATGCAAAAGACGAGTTTTTTAGAAGACGAGATTTTTAAAAGACGGGCTTTCCGAAGACGAGACGTTGAAAGACGTAATGTAGAAGACGAAATTTCCGGACACCATAAAAGGCTCCAACAGTGTAAAAATTCTTTTAACATTTAACTTTCTCACATATGACTTTCTGGTTAAATGACTTTTGAGTAATTTTAAAATGACTTTAAATTTAAAATGACTTTTGACTTTCCCCTCCTCCCCTCTCAAGAAAATTTTAAGTACTTTTTTTATATAAAATTTTCTTGCAAAAATGTGAATTTTTAACACAAATTCATGTTTTTACACCCTTTTTATACCTAAATATCGCTTTTTATTCAATAAAACGTAGTATTATCAAAAATATATAATACTATATAATAATATATAGTATTATATATTTTTGTTTTAACCATATACTGATTAAATTAATCTTTTGGAATAAGTTTAATCCTTTCTGCCTTTTTTTCAAAACTGTTTCTTTTTCTTCTTAGCCTTATTTTACCCCCTTCCGTGGTCGTTTTTTCAACGCTTGACACGGTAAAATTCAATTCAACACTTTAAAAAAAAATTAAAATTCAACACTCCGTACCATTGTGGTGGTATATTCGTTTAACCATTATGGTATGGAAACTTCACCGCGGTAAATTTATACGTATTATCAAGGTCGTACCTAGGTGGTACGTGAAACTTTATGCGTTATTAGTGCATAGTTACTTAGATTTACTTGTAAGACGTAAAAAAATGTCACGACTGAAGCAAAAAACACTTCACAAAATTAATTATTTAAAACAATAAAAATCAGAGTTTCAGACATCGTGACGTGACACGTCATGTTTTATATTATAAAAAACACAAAGTTTTTAATCATATGACGTGAAAAAACTTACACGTGAACCAAAAAAGCCTAAGCAAAAAACGTACATCAAAACTAGAAAGAAAACCTAAATTTAAATTTTTTGACTTCAAAGACAACAAGCCTATTTCATGAAAAAAAAAATATATCACAAATTCGTATAGAAAATTAAGAAAATCATTCCAAAATTTCCATGTGAAATACATACGAGCCATGATTGATGTTTGGTAAATAATGTTTATCCCGAAATGAATAACTTTTAAAATTTTTTTAACCATATATTTTAGTGCCATTTTTCTTTACTTTGTTTGCGCTTTTAACTAGGTAAAGCATCTCAATATTCTACAAAGACGTGAACTTTAAAATGAGACAAGCAACTTGTTTGTAATATTTACAAGACCTGTGCACGGTTTGAAAATGCCCCTTCCGCTTTATTGCACTATTTGCCCCCCGTTTTATTGCCCCCCCCCCGCGGAAAAATGAAAAAGTACCCAAAAATTATGACGCCATTTTTTACCTATGAAGCCATCATTGCAAAATTTTTGCAGTTTTTAGCCTATTTCAATGCATTTTAAGCTTTTTTATACCTATTTTCACCTTTTTTTTGCTTTTTTTGTCCCTTTTTTTTCCTTTTCCTTTCTTTTTTCTCTTTTTTTCTCCCTTTTTTTGTCTTTTTTTTCTCCCCTGCTTGCCCCCCTCCGTTTCAAAAAAGTTGCCCCCCGTGCCCCTGCCCCCTGTTTTGGAATTGCCCCCCCTCCTCGCTTAAACCCCGGGGGGGGCAGTGCACAGGTCTGATTTACAAACTGTTCAGCAAAGTTAAAAGTTTTGTTCGGCGGGAATAAAGCTGTTGAAAAACTATTTAAAAATATTCCCCCGAATCCTAACCGATGGGCCAACTACAAATTGTAATGAAATGAGGCCCTTTAAACTAATGTGTTTTCGTAAAAGTTTAGAAACTATATGATAGTTCTTTATTACCAAAACTGATTTATTTGTTCATGGTTGTTCTCAATTAAAATTAGGGAAAAACAGTTACTGTGGATTCCACAATAAAAATATTTTACAATTGATTAATTTCGCAGCAGTATTGATTTATTCACGAAATTTGCTTAGTTATATTTCTATATCAAAACAATCTTTTTTCAAATAATATAAAATAACATTTTTATATTATTAAATAATAAATGGTCTTAAATTTTTGATTCATCTCTTAAATCATTTTTTCAATTCGTTGATTTTTTCATGGTTCTTTCTAAATAATATTTTGGAAGAAATATGCAATAACACTGTTTATTTTACCGCTTTCTTTCTACAAAATGCCGTTATATTATTGTCGTTACATGGAATTTTTTTACGATATATTGTTATTTAATATCTTTAAAAAATTTATATTTATTGTTCCAGACAAGATTTGGAGACAATAAAATGTTGCACACTCAATAATACCGCTAACAATAGTTTTGCGATTAAGACCATAGATTAAAATCTTACTTTTTTCTAAGCAAAATTCAAAAATCAAGCTAAACTTTATCCTAATGTTTTTTTATTGGTATGTTCTTAAAGATTAAAATTTTAATTAAGCTCATAAACGAAATTAAAAAAATAAAAAAAATTTATCAAGATATGTTTGTCGTTTAATACTGTTGTCTTAAAGAATTATTTTTTGGAAAAGATAAACAAAATTTTCCAGTGAAAATACTGCTGAAAAAATGCTGGAATAACTTTCACGGAAATTATTCCAATATCGCGACATGTCGCGTATGGTGTCCGGAAGTTTCGTCTTTTACGTCTTTAAACATCTTTTATATTACATCTTGTGTTCGAAAAGCTCGTCTTTTTAAAACATGTTGCCGTCAAAAAATTCGTTCTTTTGGTGCAATTTTATAAACCTACTTTATAAGGATACAAGTTTTTTGACCAAACAATTGAAATTTTACTTGATCTTAATGTTTCGCTTAAGCTCAGTGAAAAAGATTTTAGTTGTTAATGCAACCAAACATCACTGAATAAAAATTTACCACGAAAAAGTTTTGCTTTATTTTCTGGTTTGGATTAGGCTAGGGGGTTTCAGTTTTCAAGATTAAAATCATTTAATAAAAGTTTATCATTGTAAAATTTGGCTTCATTTTTTAGGTTTTGCTTAAGCTTAAAGAAAAAATTACTTTCCATGGTTTAAGTCGCCAAATAAGAAAAACGCGTCTTAGAAAGTACGGTTATAAAACCGCACTTAAAAACGGGGTTCCCGGAAATTTCGTCTTTTAACATTTCGTCTCTTTCAACATCTCATCTTCTACAACTCGTCTTCGGAAATAACTTCATCAAAACATCAAGTCTTCGGAAACCTGAGTTTTTTGGGTGCGATTTTGAAAACGCACTTTTCAGAAGACAAGTTTTTTTTTTGTTTTGTGACGAAGCATAGGATTGAAAAACTTTTTTAAAAACCTAAAATAAAAATCGAAAATTAAACAAAATTTTACCATTATAAACTTTTACTAATGATTTATTTCAAAACTAAAACCTAAGCCCAAGCAAAACCTTAAAATCAAGCAAAACTTTATAAATGTAAATTTTTATTTAAGGATGTACTTTTTGAATTAGAAAGTAAAAACCTTATTTTTTTCAAGCCTAAGCCGAACCTAAAAATCTAGGAAAATTTTATCAACAGGCGCAAACTGGCTTTTTTAAGTTTTTCCGAAAACGAGATGCTTGAAAAGGCGAGTTTTTGAAAGACGAGTTGTAAAAAACCAAAATTCCGCGCACCCAGAATCGACCAAAGTCACATAAGAAATAATTTGCATAAGCATGGGTGGCTTGGAACGCACCTTTAAAAACAAGTTTTTTTTTTTAAAACCATAATTTTTAAAAGAACAGCATTATCAAAGAAGAAAAGAAGAAAACCAAATGTTGCAAGATGTAATGTAAAAGACGAAAATTCCGGGAACCAACCTAATCCAAAAAACAAATAAAACTTTATGGTGATAAATTTGTATTTAATGGAGAGTTTTTCTGAATTAAAGACTAAAAACCTTTTTTCTAATCCTAAGCAAAACCTAAAATCAAGCCAAATTTTTATTGTTTGAGTGAAAGTACGTTTATAAAATTGCATCCAAAAGACGAGTTTTACGAGAGATGTTAGAAAGACGAGCCTTTCCAAAACAAGGGGTAGAAGACAAGATATTCAAAGACTTTATGTAAAAGACGAAATTTCCGGACACCCTTTATCAGATACCGATAAAATTGGTTGGTGTATTGAGACTTTGTTCTGGTTAACTACACCATCCAATACCACCAGCTTCCAAGTCCATCAATCAATATTACGCTTATGCCAAAGTTTTTTGATTTTGTAGTCCTCTTGGTGTCCGGAAAGTTGAATCGCCAGCACTTGAACGCCAAGCATTTAACCGCCAGCATTAAAACGCCGCACACTTAAACCGAACATTAGATCGCCAAGCATTTGACCGCCGCAGGATCGCGTATAAATGTTATGCAAATTTTTGTTTTCCGCCACCTTTAGAGAATTATATCAACACAGCACTACGACAATATAGACTCCCCAAACTATTGTGAATTCCCTTGAATAACGTCAAGGCGTGTGCGTCATCCTAGTCGAAAAAATGTTGCTTGTGACAAAAAAGCATTAAATTTTTTGTGTAACTTTTAGGTTTTGCTTAGGCTTAGTAAAAAAAAGCTCGATATTTAAAAAACAAAACATAAAATATTACCTTATCATGAAAATTTAGTTTGATTTTCACGTTTCGCTTAATTTTAGAACATCAGGCTGAAAATAAATAAAAAAACCACCCATTCCTAAATTTTTTCTTTGATTTTAGGTTTTGTTTAGGCTTAGGAAAAATTCTTAGACTTTTTAACTCATCATTTATTGCCAAAACAAATTTGCTTTGTTTAAATATTTTATTCAAAACATTTTTTTTTATATTCTGTTGCTAGTCTTGTTTTTACTCTTGGGGGGAGTTTCTACGACTTTTGCGGGAAGTTTAATGCCTTTTTCTAAAGCAACGCGCACTGCGGCGGTCTAATGCTTGGCGGTCAAATGTTTCGGCGATCAAGCGCCGGCGTTCAAATTTCCTATAATTGTTTTCTTATACGTATTGAATATTGTACAATTTTTTTTTCTGGTTTGTAAATAATCTTTTTTTCCAGGGACATGTTTATTAATTCCTAAAAAACAAAATATTCTTCAATCTCTGCCAAGCATTTTTCACTGTGCCGCGCCAGATTCCTCAAATAAATTTTTCCAGTTGATTGTAGATAAATAGTAACTTAGCATATCATTATACTGCTTTTAAAAAATCAGGCATGTAGTTTTGAATCTTATTGTTAGGTACTGTCAAATATTTTAAGATTAAATTTCAGATAAAATAATGTCATAGTCTGATCTGTGAAAAATAGTCTGATCTGTGAAAAATAGTTTGATTGTGAAAAACTGGGGCGCAACAGCTACATTATTAATTTTCTCTGTCGTTTGTGAACAAAAGATCCAAATAATTATTCTCACAAAAGTAGTATAAACTCCCCCCAAAGTAAAAACAACTCAACAGAATATAAAAAAAATGTTTTGAATAAAATATTTAAACAAAGCAATGCTGTTTTGGCAATAAACGATGAGTCAAATTCTAAATTTTTCCTAAGCGTAAGCAAAACCTAAAAATCAAAGAAAAAATTTAGTGAATGGTTGGTTCCTTATTGATTTAAACCTGATGTTCCTGAACCTAAGCCAAACCTAAAAACCTGATGTTCTTGAACCTAAGCGAAACCTAAAAATCAAACTAAATTTTCATGATATATTTATATTTTATGCTTTGTTTTTTAAAAAATAAACTTTTTTTACTAAGCCTAAGCAATATCAGAAAATCAAACGAAAAATTTAATGCTTCTTTTTTGTCACGAGCAACATTTTTTGACTTGGATGATGCACACGTCTTGATGTTATTCAAGGGAGTTCACAATAGTTTTGGGAGTTTATATTGTCGTAGTGCTGTGTTGATATAATTTTCTAAATGTGGCGGAAAACAGAAATTTGCATAAAATTTATACGCGATCCTGCGGCGGTCAAATGCTCGGCGTTCAAATGCTGGCGTTCAAATGTTGTGTTTGTTTTTAAGTGTGGCGTTCAAATTTCCGGGAATACGAGAAGACTACAAAATCAAAAGTTTTTGGCATAAGCGTACATCACGACTGAAGCTGCGGTATTGGTTGGTGTATTGAGACCTTGTTTTTGTCAATGTATCATCCAATACCACCAGCTTCCAAGTCCATCAATCAATATTACGCTTATGCCAAAGTTTTTTGATTTTGTAGTCTTCTTGGTGTCCGGAAATTTGAACGCCAGCACTTGAACGCCGAGCATTTGACCGCCAGCATTAGAACGCCGCGCACTTGAACGCCGAGCATTAGATCGCCGAGCATTTGACCGCCGCAGGATCGCGTATAAATTTTATGCAAATTTATGTTTTCCGCCACCTTTAGAGAATTATATCAACACAGCACAACGACAATATAAACTCCCCAAAACTATTGTGAGCTCCCTTGAATAACGTCAAGGCGTGTGCATCATCCTAGTCGAAAAATGTTGCTCGTGACAAAAAAGCATTAAATTTTTCGTGTAACTTTTAGGTTTTGCTTAGGCTTAGTAAAAAAAAGTTCATTTTAAAAAACAAAACATAAAATATAAATTTATCTATGAAAATTTAGTTTGATTTTTATGTTTCGGTTTTAGGTTCAGCAACATCAGGCTGAAATAAATAAAAAAACCAACCATTCACTACATTCTTTCTTTGATTTTAGGTTTTGTTTAGCCTTAGGAAAAATTTAGATTTTTAACTCATCATTTATTGCCAAAACAACATTGCCGTGTTTGAATATTTTATTGAAAACATTTTTTTTTATATTCTGTTGAGTTCTTTTTACTCTCGGGGGAGTTTATACTACTCTTGAACTTGTGAGAATAATTATTTGGATCTTTTGTTCACAAACGACAGAGAAATTTAATAATGTCACTGTTGCGCCCAGTTTTTCACAATCAAACTATTTTTCACAATCAGACTATTTTTCTCATTCAGACTATGAACATTATTTTATCTGAAATTAATCTTAAAAATATTTGACAGTCCTAACAAATAAGATTCAAAACTACATGCCTGATTTTTTAAAAGCAGATTATGATATGCTAAGTTTGTATTTATCTACAATCAACTAGAAAATTTTATTTGAGGAATGTGGCACGGCACAGTGGCAAATGCTTGGCAGAGATTGAAGAATATTTTGTTTTTAGGAATTAATAGACATGTCCCTGGAAAAAAAGATTATTTACAAACCAGAAAATACTGTACAATATTCAATACGTATAAGAAAACGATTTTAGGAAATTTGAACGCCAGCACTTGATCGCCGAACATTTGAACGCCGAGCATTAGACCGCCGCAGTACTCGTTGCTTTAAAAAAGACGTTAAAACTTCCCACCAATGTAGTATAAACTCCCTCCAAGAATAAAAAAAACTCAACAGAATATAAAAAAATGTTATCATTAAAATATTTAAACAAAGCAATGTTGTTTTCGCAACAAAAGATGAGTCAAAAATCTAAATTTTTCCTAAACCTATAAGCAAAACCTAAAATCAAAGAAAAAATTTAGTGAATGGTTGGTTTTTTATTTATTTCAACCTGATGTTGCTGAACATAAGCGAAACCTAAAAATCAAACTAAAGTTTCATGATAAATTTACATTTTATGCTTTGTTTTTTTAAAATGAACTTTTTTTACTAAGCCTATAAACAAAACCTAAAAGTTACACGAAATGTTTAATGCTTGTTTTTTGTCACGAGCAACATTTTTCGACTAGGATGATGCACACGCCTTGACGTTATTCAAGGGAGCTCACACTAGTTTTGGGGACTTTATATTGTCGTAGTGCTGTGTTGATATAATTATCTAAAAGTGGCGGAAAACAGAAATTAGCATAAAATTTATACGCGATCCTGCGGCGGTCAAATGCTGGCGGTCAAATGCTCGGCGTCCAAGTGCGCGGCGTTCTAATGCTGGCGGTCAAATGCTCGGCGTTCAAGTGCTGGCGTTCAAATTTCCGGACACCAAGAAGACTACAAAATCAAAAAACTTTGGCATAAGCGTAATATTGATTGATGGACTTAAAGCTGGCGGTATTGGATGGTGTAGTTGACCAGAACAAGGTCTCAATACACCAACCAATTTTATCGGTATCTGCTAAAGGGTGTCCGGAAGTTTCGTCTTTTACATAAAGTCTTTGTAATATTCTTGTCTTTTACCCCTCTGTTTCTGGAAAGGCTCGTCTTTCTAACATCTCTCGTAAAACTCGTCTTTTGGATGCAATTTTATAAACGTACTTTCACCCAAACAATAAAATTTGGCTTGATTTTAAGTTTTGCTTAGGCTTAGAAAAAAAGGTTTTTAGTCTTTAATTCAGAAAAACTCTCCATTAAATACAAATTTATCACCATAAAGTTTTATTTGTTTTTTGGATTAGGTTGGTTCCCGGGAATTTTCGTCTTTTACATTACATCTTGCAACATTTGGTTTTCTTCATTTCTTCTTCGTAAAGCCTGGTCTTTTAAACATTATGGTTTTCAAAAAAAAAACTTGTTTTTAAAGGTGCGTTCCAATGCACCCACGCTATGCAAATTATTTCTTATGTGACTTTGGTCGATTATGGGTGCGCGGAATTTTCGTCTTTTACAACTCGTCTTTCAAAAAAACTCGCCTTTCAAGCATCTCGTCTTCGGAAAACTTAAAAAAGCGAGTTTGCGCCCTGTTGATAAAATTTTCCTAGATTTTTAGGTTTCGCTTAGGCTTAGAAAAAAATAAGGTTTTTACTTTCTAATTCAAAAAGTACATCCTTAAATAAAAATTTACATTTATAAAGTTTTGTTTTATTTTAAGGTTTTGCTTGGGCTTAGGTTTTTCAGTTTTTAGAAATAAATCATTAGTAAAAGTTTATAATGTTAAAATTTTGTTTAATTTTCGATTTTTTCGCTTAGGTTTTTAAAAAAGTTTTCAATCCTATGCTTTAGTCACAAAACAGAAAAAAACTTGTCTTCTGAAAAGTGCGTTTACAAATTTGCACCCAAAAAAACGAGTTTTCCGAAGACTTGATGTTTAATAGACGTCCTTTCCGAAGACGAGTTGTAGAAGATGAGATGTTGAAAGACGAAATGTTAAAAGACGAAATTTCCGGGAACCCCGTTTTTAAGTGCGGTTTTATAACCGTACTTTTTAAAAGACGCGTTTTTCTTATTTGGCGACTTAAACCATGGAAAAGTAATTTTTCTTTAAGCTTAAGCAAAACCTAAAAATGAAGCCGAAATTTTACAATGATAAACTTTTATTAAATGATTTTAATCTTGAAACTGAAACCCCCCTCTAGCAATACGTAACTGAACGAAGAGACGTACAAACGCGCGCGCGCGCGCGCGCGCGCGCGCGCGCGCGCGCGCGCGCGCGCGCGCGCGCGCGCGCGCGCGCGCGCGCGCGCGCGCGCGCGCGCGCGCGCGCGCGCGCGCGCGCGCGCGCGCTTTGTGTGCGCGCACGCGCGCGCGCGCGCGCACGCGCGCGCGCGCGCACGCGCGCGCGCGCGCGCGCGCGCGCGCGCGCGCGCGCACGCGCGTGCGCGCGCGCGCGCGCGCGCGCGTGTGCGTGTGTGTGTGTGTTGTGTACTTGTGTCATACACACATACACAAATGCACATATGAACGCATGCACGCAGCACTCACAAACGACAAAGACGTACTTACACAGAAAAACGAAAAAAAAAGACGCACACATACAATCATGCCCACACTAACATGCGTGTGATGTACTGATTTTTATAGTTTATACAAGTTCACATGAAATTCTGTGTGTGTAAGAGAAATATGTGACACACACGCATACACCTACAAACACACCCAGACCACACAGATACAGACACACACACACACACACATTTTCAAACACAAACACACCTAATGACACACACACACACACATTAAGTTTATTTAAATAAGGATTTTTATAAATAGGATTTCAAACCTTTTACCTTTTCATTAAAATTCCGTCACTAAAATGTCTTTCCCACACTCATAAGCACACATACTAGGAAGCTGTGACTGCAGACACACACTCACAAAGACGCACACACGTACAGTTACTGAGTCTTACACACACACGCAGTGCACATAGTGGCAGCAGATCAGCCAATCCTTGAAGCCTGTTTCAAAAATTTGTGACACACATACACACAGACAGACAGACATGCACACACACACACACACACACACACACACACACACACACACACACACACACACATACACACACACACACGCACACACACACACACACACACACACACACACACACACACACACACACACACACACGCACACACACACGCACGCACACACACACACATGCATGCACATGCACACACACACACACACACACACACACACACACACACACACACACACACACACACACACACACACACACACACACACACACACACACACACACACACACACACACACACACACACACACACACACACACACACACACACACACACACACACACACACACACACACACACACACACACACACACACACACACACACACACACACACACACACATACACATACACACACACATTTATGTCTGTTTCACATACATTTTGCCTTTATTGGCCACACACATTAAGCAAGTACTTCAGCCAAAAAGCAAATGCTTTATTACTCCTTGAAAACACCTGTGAATACTTACTACATTTTTAAAAACTTACTGAAAAACTTTGATTCCATGTGCCATTTGTTTGTTTAAAAATTATTCTTCCACTTTTGATTTGATCTTTTACTCTGTTGAATTCCAGTCTGCTCAAAGTTAATCAAGGAATTTTTCTTTTTCAGATTAGTTTCTTATTGTTGATTTTTGCAAAATTGAATGACAACCTTTAGGTTTGATATAATTCTAGGATAGACTGGGATTTCAAATTCTTGCCTAGCTAAGAGAAAATCAAAAGAGTGGATTTAACATTAAAATTGCAATTTTAATCTCTTAGAGATAGATGTTTAAAAACTTGTATGTGACTTTTAGCACGTTAGTTGGTATAAGAATTTATTAATGTTGTAGCTACAGTTCTAATTTTTTATTTTAAAAGGTTTTGGTGTGGCTGAAAATTTTAAATTTTACTGAATCTTATTTATTTAATTATAAAAAGTTATTCAAATTGATTATCTTCTGTTTAGTTATTTACAAACTGAACCCTGCTAGGGACACCCTCTCCAACCTGCCTGTCACGTACAGGGAGGAAGGTATGAGGCAATGCAAGGTGGAGGAGGAAACTTCCTCGTAGGGCAGGGGAGGAGGCAGGTGAGCATGGCTCCTGGCCCCAGAATGTCTAAGCACAGGCCCAGGGAATGCACCAGGCAGTGAAACCCTCTGGAGGGCAGGAAGGCAGGTAGGAGGGGCAGTAAGTTTTGATGAAGGCAGGGTAGGAGGACAGGCTGGTACCATGCCTCCTAATGTTGGAAACACAGTACAGGTTAGGAGGACGCATGCAGGGGACAGTGAAACTGCCTTGGAGGCAGGTAGGAGGGCAGGTAGGAGGCAGAAGTTTTTGATGGGAGGGCAGTAGGAGGATGCATGCCTCCTATGTTGAAGCACAGCAGGCTGAGGAGGCAGCTATGAGGCAGGAAACTGCCTCTGGAGGCAGGGAGAGGAGAGGAGGAAGGAGGCAGAAAAGTTTTGATGGAGGCAGTGTAGGAAGGCAGTGACCATGCCTCCTGATGCTTAAGTATATAGGCTGAGGAGGCAGTGATGAGGGCAGTGAAAACTGCCTCAAGGCAGGTAGGAGGTAGGTAGGGAGGCAGGTTTGATGGAGGGGAGGTAGGAAGGCAGGTGACCAGGCCTCCTTGCTATGTTGAAACAGATACAGGTTAGGGACTACTAAGGGAGCTGCTTGCCCTCTGAGGAGGTAGGGAGGTAAGGAGGCAGAGAAGTTTATGTAGGGGAGAAGAGGCAGGTGACCATGCCTCTATGTCAACACAGAGGCCAGGGAGGCAGTGATGAGGCAGGAACCTTGGAGGAGGTAGGAAGGGCAGGAGGAGGAGAAAAATTTTCAGATGGAGGGCAGCAGCAGGGACGCTTTAGGAAGTTGAGCACAGGCCAGGAGGAGCAGATGAGGCAGGGAAAGTGGCCCTTGGGAGCAGGTAAGAGGAAGGAGGTAGGAGGGAGAAAAGTTTTCCCCAGTGAGGGCAGGAGGAGGAGGTGACCAAGCGGCCCAGGGCTCTAAGCAAGACCATGAGGCAGTGAAACTGTGAGGGCAGCAGGAAGGGCAGGTAGGAGGAGAAAAGTTTTTATGAAGGAGGTAGGAGGCAGTGCACCATGGCTCCTAATGTTGAAGCACAGACAGGTTAAGGAGGGAGTCACTCAGGCAGGGAACCTGTGGCCCTTGGGAGGAGGGAGGAGGGAGGTAAGGAGGCAGTAAAAATTTCTGATGAGGGAGGTAGGGAGGCAGGGGACCATGCCTCTTGTCATGTCTAAGCATATACAGGTCAGGGGAGTGGATGAGGCAGTGAAACTGGCGAGGAGGAGGGAGGAGGTAGGAGCAGAAGTTTCTGACTGGAGGAGGAGGAGGGAGTGTGCTATGCCTCCTATGTTGAAGCACAGACAGGTTAGGAGGGAGTGATCAGGCAGTGAAACTGGCCCGTGAGGATGTAGGAAGGAGGCAAAGGAGCAGAAAATAAACTTTGTGAATGGAAGGAGGAGGAGGCAGGTGACCATGCCCTCAGATGTTGAAGCACAGGAGACAGGTTAGGAGAGGGAGGACACTAGCAGCTAAAACTGCCTCGGAGGGCAGGGTAGGAGGAGGTAGGAGGAGTAAAGTTTGATGAGGAGTAGGAGGAGGGTACCATGCCTTGATGTCTAAGCACAGTACAGGTTAGGAGGGGAAGCCACTGAGGCAGTGAAACCTGCCTCTAGGCAGGTAGGAAGGCAGAGGTAGGAGAGGCAAGGAAAACTTTGATGAGGAGTAGTAGGGAGGTGACCATGCCTCTGATGCCGAAGCACAAGAAGTCAGGAGGAGTGATGAGGCAGCTAAAAACTGCCTTGGAGGCAGGTAGGAGCAGGTAGGAGGCAGCAAGTTGCAGCCTAGGGCAGGCAGAGGCAGTGACCATGCCTCATGTCTAAGCACAGACAGGTTAGGAGGCAGCCACTAGGGCAGCTAAAAGAGCCCTTGTGAGGCAGAGAAGGAGGTAGGAGGAGAAATTCTTCTCACCTGGAGGGATAGGAGGAGGGCAGGTGACCATGCCTCCAGCAATCTAAGCATAAACAGACAGGTTAGCAGAGGCAGCTATAAGGGAGTGAACCCTTGTAGGCAGGCAGAGCAGGTAGGAGGAGAAAATTTTTGATGGAGGAGGTAGGAGCAGTGACCATGCCTCTGAGGTTGAAACACAGACAGGTTAGGAGGAGGATGCAGCAGGGCAGTGAACCTTGGAGGCAGGTAACCAGGCACCACTGCCTCCATGTCTAAAAAATACAAGTTAGGAGGCAGGTAGGAGGCAGCTAAAGTTGGAGGCAAGGGTAGGATGTAATAAAATTTTATGGAGGCAGGTAGGAGGCAGGAGGATGTGGTCGAGGTTGAAGGCAGAGGTTATAGTGTAGTAGGAGTGCAGCTAAAACCTGCCTCTGAGGGAGGTAGGATGTATAAATTTTTATGGAAGTCGAGGAGTGCAGTGACACGTGCCTCAATGTCTAAGCACAGAGAGGCTGAGGCAGGAGACCACTTAAGGCAGGGAGGCTGGCCTCGGAGGCAGGTAAGGAAGGAGGCGGACCCTGCCTCCTGAGGTTGAAGTAGTAGCCTGAGGAGGAGGTAGGAGGCAGTGAAACTGCTCTTAGGGAGGTAGGATGCAGAAATTTTTATGAGCTGAGGTAGGAGTGCAGTGACCATGCCTCCTAATGTTAAGACATAGCCTAGCTAGGCAGAGTGATGAGGCAGCTAAAACTGCCTCAGGGAGGTAGGAAGGCAGCAGGAATAGGAAAATTTTTGACTGTAGGCAGTAGAAGGCAGTGACCATGCCTCCTACGCTGAAGCACAGGCTCAGGAGGACGATGAGGCAGTGAAAACTGCCTCTAGCAGGTAGGAGCAGCGGTGACCCTGCCTCCTACAGATGTTGAGACACAGCAGGCTGAGGAGGCAGGCACAACAAGGAGGAAACCTGCCTCCTGAGGTAGGTAAGGATGCAGGAAAAACTCCCAGTGAGCAGGCAGGAGGTAGGAAACCTGTTTCCCAATTCAGGCAGCTTGTCTGTGACTGGCTTAACTTGAGATATAATATTCTCAATGTCTGTGTTATTTTTAGAACAATACCTCATAAATACTTTGCTAACTTTTTGGATGTATAAATATTTTTATACTGTACTTTATTACAAGGTGCTGTTTCATAAAAAGTGACATGCATTTCATTTGTTTGTAAATGTTTGGATATTAAGTTATAAATATTTACAAAAAACTATATTTTACATATGCTGAAAACATAAGTACATTTATGCCAATTTCTTTTTTTTTTTAATCCCAAAAATTTTATGATTGTAGCACGAAAGTTTTAGCATAGAGCATAGAGCATAAATTTTTTCTGATATATTTTTCAAAAAATTAAACATTTAATATTAAAATTATGTCTGAGTTTCAATTAAAATACACCCAGCAAATAATTTTTGCATTGTAGCATTTCCATAATAGCACAGGTAACTGAACTTAAGTGTTATACAGTTTCAAAATTAGAAGAGTTCAAATTTAAAGCTTAACACAGATTGTGTCTGGTCATTTCTAGCATTTTTTATTACCCAGCAGATCAAAATCAATTTTATTATACTTTTAATTTTAATTTTATGATTATAAACCAAATACAGTCCTAAGATTTGAACTTAATGCATACATGCTACTAACTTATAACGTAATACTTTACAATAAGTTATGACCATACATGGGCACGGGGGGTTGGGGGGTTACCCTTAAATTTCTTAGAAGGAAGGGTTCAACCCTCATTCTAGAAGTGGGGGGAGAGAAAAAGTTAAGCCCCCCAATGTTGGAAAAATGAAGAACCAAAATGGCCTAAAAATGACTTCCAACTGCCTCCAAACTTATGTTTTGAGGTAAAAATGTATGTTTCTTGATTATCCTGTATTTTTTAATATTATGTTGAAATTTAAAGGTAAACCCAACGTGGCTGCAACAGTTTGTTGGATTGAAAAATGCTCCCCATTACGTAACTGTCAAATCACGAGAATCTGACGTTACTTTATTAATCAATTGGATTTGATTTAATACGGAGTATTTGTTTAATGTGTTTTTCAACTTTATTCTTTGATAGTTCTTTGAACTATCGGTTAAGACGTAGTCACTTTGACGAAGGTGAGGAGGTCGAACCCTTATGAAACTAAATTTTCATTTTAATAAATTTTTTTTAGATTCTTAGATAATTTAGATAATTTTTAAATTCCATTCTCATAAATTCAAAACAAAAACATCATTTGTTTCCTGCTTTTTGTCAATTTGTCGAATTTTTTGTCATTTTGGATTCTAAAATATAATACCAAGAATTCACAAATAATTTTTATGTAAGTAAAAAACCGCAATGTTTGCTATGTTCTGCATACGGGTGTCATTAGTACTAAAGCTAAAGCTAAAGTGTTTTAGTTCTAAAGGGTTTTTTGGGCTTAGTACTAAAGCTAAGGCGCGGCTAAACTAAAATTAGCTAGCAAAAGCTCGGCAAAAGGTATGGGCCGGGCAAAACGTTAGCTTTTGCCAGGAAAATGAAAAATCACCCAAAAATGATTGGCCAAAAATGACCGAAAAACCAAAAAAAAAGTGTTCACCAATCAAAACATGATTATTTTATGAGATTTCTATCCATGAAGTGGAGAGGTATGATGGGGTCCTTTAACCTCAAAATTTTGAACCTCCCTCCTAGAAAAAAATCGAGTTCTCCTCAGAAAAGTTCTCTTTTTTAATCTGGCTCCCCTCCAGAACTTTTATTCTGACACTTCTAAAGTATTTTGTTTTGAAAATTCACAAGACACACCCTGACCCTCTTTTAGATTTCAAAATTTTCCATACATCCTTCCCAGAATTTAAGATGCAATTTACCACCGATAACCAACCACCTCAACTGCCTAAAAACTATTTTTATATAAACATGAATATACTATATTTTTACTTTAAAAGAAACATGAGTGAATATTTTAAACAATAATGCTAATTAAAGTGATTAAAACGAATTTTGGTTTTAACGTGCTATGAAATGAATATGGGGTTTTATTTTTTTGTGTTTCTTATTTTTGTTTAAGCATTAGAAAATACTGATTTTTTTGCTTTTTTGAAGTATTTTTCGAGTTTCTAAGTGCTTAATATTAAAATAATCTTATTTTTACAATTTCATATGGGTATTTTGTAAAGTTTATTATGCAATAAGCGTTCTTTTTAATAAAAAATGTTGGTTAAATGATTTGTTGCTTTAGATATTCATTTCAGAAAAACTAATCTCGATAGTTAGCCATTTTGATACATCGATTAACATTTAAAGTTAAAACTGAAATACAGTTACAAGAGCAACTTTAAAATTGTAAAATTAACCCTAAAAATAATATTTTTAAAATATAAAGCTAAGACCTAATGCAATAAACGTTGAAAAGATCTTTAATGTTGAGTTTTTACCCTAAACTTAACAATGCAATGCCAAGAATTACCTTAAAAAAGGGATAATTTTTAAAATTTAGGAACATTTCCATATTTGTCAGTTTGGCAAAAGCTAAGGCTAAAGTGCTTTAGTACTAAGCCTTTTTTGGGCTTAGTACTAAAGCTAAGGCTAAACGATGTTTGAACCTTTAGTACTAAAGCTAAGGCGCGGTTAAAATGAAATTTCCCGGCAATGCACACCCGTAGTTCTGCAATTGGTTTACTACTGAACTCTTTGCAGTGAAAACTATCAAGAGAAACCTTAACATCTGATTTATAAAGTATATTTTGCACAGACGCATTGTATTGAATTTTCTCAAAATTGCTGATCTTGTGTGAACGAAAAAATTTCTCCGCATGAAAGTCATGTGGGCATGTCTAAAATAGTCACGTGAGCAAACTGTTGCAGCTACGTTTGGTTTATCTTTAGTTTATGGTATTCACAATAATATTAACAAAATTGAAAGTCTGAATTGCGTTTTAAATTAAAATACTATTTAATAATTTCTATTTATTTTTTGAATTTCCATAATTTTCAGACGTTTTTTTGGTTTTGTATTTGGTTTGCTTGTTTTTATGGAATTAGTTTCCTGATGATTCACGCATGATTTTAACGAGTTTTAACGTCAAAAAAAAACATAAAAAAAGGTTTGAATGTTTTTGATTTTATTTGCCATGCATAAACAAACATTTTATTAGTTTTTTATAATTTATACTAATTTCGTTTGTTTTGGATTTTTGAAGTTGTGTTATTTAGAAAGTTAATCTGTACATATTTTGCGATTATCAAGACGGGTGGCGGAAAAAAAGCACCCGAAAGAAGCGCATGAAAAGTATCACACAGCGGCGTTTATTTACTACGTTAAAAGTATGATATTATTACGTCATAACCATACATGGGCAACTTGGTCCGGAGTGGGGGGTTAAACCCTAAATTAGGGGGGGTTAAAATCCGAGAAACGCAAAAAACCCATATCTTTTTTTTTTCTGGAGTGCATTTTACCCATATCGTTTTTCGATTTTAAAGAAAAAATAGGTAAAAAACGCTAATTTTAGGTCAAAAAGCCTTTTTTTACTGCATTTTTGAGCTTTTTATTGTTTAAAACATACATTTTTACCTCAAAACATAAGTTTGGAGGCAGTTGGAAGTCATTTTAAAGACATTTTTTTCTTCATTTTTCCAAAATTGGGGGGCTTAACTTTTTCTCTCCCCCCACTTCTGAGTGGGGGGTTAAACCCTCCTTCTCAGAATTTGGGGGGGGGTTAACCCCCCAACCCCCCGTGCCCATGTATGGTCATAACTTATTGTAAAGTATTACGTTATAAGTTAGTAGCATGTATGCATTAAGTTTAAAATATTTTTAGACTTTTGTATTTGGTTTATAATCATAAAATTAAATTTAAAAGTATAATAAAATTGATTTTGATCTGCTGGGTAATAAATGCTAGAAATGACAAACAATCTGTGTTAGCTTTAAATTTGAACTCTTCAAATTTGAACTGAAAACTCTCAATATGCGATTTTTCTATTAATAATCACAATACTATAAAATATTTGAGCAATTTTACACCTTCTAATTCTGTTTGTTAAATTTAGCAGCTTCTTTTAGTTTATATTGGCGGTGTTAGTTTTAGTTTATATTGGTGGTGTTAGTTTTAACATATTTACAATTATACACGGTATTCAGAAAACCTAGGACCGGGTTCATTTGGATTGGGTTTGTCTGCTTTGGTCAGAAAACTGTACCAGGTTCACTTTTTGGACCGAGTCTAGCACTTAATATTGTCATCGCACGCTTTCATTAATTTGTTTTTACAAATTTTATTCAAAATCTTGTATTAGGTATAATACAAACAGTTTATAATTTTTTGTTTTAAAAATACATTTTTGATAATTTTTAGTCGATGTAAAAATATGGGACTCGATTTAGTTTTCCAGCTAAAACAAAAGGACCCTGTCCGAATGGATCCGGTCGGAAGTTTTGAATATGTACCAATGAAAGTTTTTTTCGTTTTAATTTTTTTTTCAATTTTTATTTTTATGCAATATTACATAATAAATATGAATTAAGGTCAACACGTTTCAATTAATTGTACACAAAACTTTTAGTTTTTATTCCATCTTGATTTATTGTTAATTCCTTAATTTTCTAAAGTATATTATTATAATCGTTAAAAATGGTTAATTTTGACATTTAAATGAGCGGAAACTTTTAAAGTTTCTGTAACTGTATTCAGCATCTTTAAATCTTACCAAGCCAGCGTTGGTAAGGTTTCGTACTGTTAATTTACATGGAAAAAAGTCACAGTTAATCGACGAATGTCATAGAAATGTTTTTTTTTCGTAAAAATAAAATAACAACGCCTCGCTGCAGTCCTATATAAAAAAACAACGATCGTTTTCAGAAAATTCCAGATTGTTTTTTTAAGATCACTATTGAAAAAGTTAATGAAATAATAGCGTGAAAATCTTTAAAAACTCTGAGCAACAAGTTTTATATAAAATACTGATAACGTAATAAATAAACGGCGCTCCTTTCGGGTGCTTTGTTTCCGCCTTGCGCGCGGGTGCTTTTTTCCCGCCTTTGCCACGGGTGCTTTTTTCCGTAAACCACAAGACACATTTATAGGAACATGAAATATTTATATTAATGTTTTCAGAACTTCAACCTGCAAAGCTTAAAAAAGCACTTCACAAATCAAAATCCTATATAGCCCGAACCATACTGCTCCTTTAGTACAAAACCTACCTAAGTCAAATTTGGTATTTCACAATGGTCCAAATTCTCCCATTTAAACGGAAGTTGTTTCGTATTAAATATCTTCACAGGGTTATGACGTTATAGAATCACTTTTAGCCAATTAGTGTTTGGGAAAAATGGAAATCTCTACGTTCATTTGAGATCAATTTTTCCCAAGCGCTAATTGGCTAAAACAGCTCCCCCCAACACCCTTTCCAAAGAGCAAAACATATATGACGTGATCACGCATACTATATGAAATTTTGAGGGTCCTTAAAATCCTGACGTGCAGAGTGCTCCACTGCAAGGCTACGGCATTTTTAAATGTGAGCTCGATCAGTTGAGTATCAAAGGAGTAATGTGTTTTGGAAGATATAGGAATTTGAGTTGTGACAGTGCTCCTTTAAGGGCTCCGTCTTAGTTTTTTGCTAATAACTTGTTGTTGTTGTTAAATGTCAAAAAAATTTTGCAAACTATTTTTTAAAACTCATTCAAATGTTAACTATTAATTTTCAAAAATGTTACTGAAATGCAGATGAATTAAGTCTAAGTTATTTCAATGTTATTTTAGTTTTTTGTCTTCATTTTTGGGGCAGAACTCCTTAAAAGATTGTCACCAAGAGGATACCATTTTAATCATGTTATAGGCAAATAAAATCTAGCTGACGCCGAAAATTGCAGTATTGAATCGACTATTTAACAACAAAACCATTCACAATTTTTAACAAAATTGGCTTAATAACAAAGATCAAAACCCGTATTTTAATAATTATTTATCAATTTACTTAATTTAAAACCCAAATGCAAATTTTTAAAGGGCTAAAGATGGTTAATTCTTGTATGTTTTGTAAAAAGGTGGAATTAAAAAAAATTCTGCGTTCTTATTTGTTTTTTTAAAAAAAACGTGATTACCGCACAATTTTAATTGGTCCCCTCATGTCTGCATTCCAATTTTCAGCGTCAGCCAGATATAATTCAACCATAGATTGTAAAATCATTTAAACTTATCAAAATTTCGTTCTAAAAATCCCCGTTATTAACCGACTGTTTTCTTAATCTTTTGTTTAAAAATCGTACACATCTGGATTTAAAAGCTTTTTAAGTAAAGATTTATAAGTAAAAACTTCGAAAATTTAACTTGCTTTAATATTGATCGGTATATACATTAAGTTTTTTACTATCTTAAAAAGTGGAACTATAATCATTCGTCATTATTTTTTTCAAACAGTTGAAAAAAATTAACGAACCTGCAACCTAAGGGTTAAAATCATAAAAAAAAACATGAAAAACTATTTTATTATGTACGTAATATTGATGCTTCTGGATTTTTGCTCCACAGAATCATGCTTCATAACTCCGCCAATTTAAAATGGAGATAGATCCGCAGTTTAGTTCTTTAAGTAAACGATTTCAAGATTATTTAAATTTATTTTGAGAGCATTTAAGCTTGAAATATGTTTTAAGAGATTTTAGGTACGGGGCCGACGCATAAGAGTACGGCACGAAACAGTACCACAAAATAGTCCCGTGTTTCGCAAAAAAGTACGCACGAAATAGTACGCCACAAAACAGTACCGTCAAAAAACAGTACGGCACATAAGAGTCCTGTGTGAATTGCGTTTGCTACACCACGCGACTCCGACACAAAAGAGTACTGGCACAAAGGAGTACTGGCACAAAAAAGTAAGATATTTACATTTTGCCTTTGACTCAAAACAGTACTGGAACAAAAAAGTACTGAAAAAATAGCTTAATGTTAAAACGATTACTTTTAACAGCTGCTTAACTTAATTACGATAAAAATCAATAAGCAGCGTTTTTTATAATAAACTCTTTTATTTTTGATAGACCATTTAATAAAGTCCATTGATTTTTCTTTGTTTATAAAGTGAGTTTGTTGTTTACATAGTGAGTATTAGCGGCACTGTGAGCCCCTTGAGCTTTCTAATTTGAGTAAATATAGTTGTGACCGCACCTACCGCAGGTACGTTTTTAAACTTTTCATTTTTAAATTTTTTACATTTTTAAAATTTACTGGTAACTAAGCCGTGGGGTTTTTCCTGTTTTGTAAATACTAAGTTATTTTTAAAAAAGAAATTAAAAAATCTTGGACAACAAATTATGCTTTATTACTAATGATCTTTCCCACAAGGTTTTTATGTTTAAATCAACGACTTCAAACATATTTAACATAAAAAATGCTTTAAGTTATTTTCTGTTTTAGGAATATTTTTATGAAGTTTTTATAAGTTTAGAAAAAAATTAATTTACAAAAAAAGTCTTGACAAAATATTCTATACATTACTTTTTATTTGTTTATTTAAACGTAAGCATACACGATCAGGCAGACAAACAGCTCATTTGCTAAACAGGATATAAAATGATTTGAGCGTTTTTATGGAATATTTTTAAAGCAACATTTCTTTTTTTAAATTGAGACTAACATAAATTTCACCTACTCTCTAAACTCACTTAATGGTTTCGAAATTAGCTATTACCTCATTATTTCCCAACTGGTGCACAAAAACGCCGATCGGAATGTCTTATTTAAAAATCATTAAACAGGTTTTTAATAATTTTACCGTTACTGGTTTGGAACTTACTGATATTAAAACCAATAACTGACCTTTTAATAGTTTTCACTTTTACTAGTTTTGGTCGTTTTAAGCAGATTTCGTACTTATTGATATTAAAACAAGTAAATAAGTTGTGTTAATGGTTTCAACTTTTACTAGTTTTAATCGTCTTAAGCATATTTTCGATAAAATCTAATTAGCATGTATTTTGTATTACTTTGACAGCAAAAAATTGTAATAATATTACGTTTAAAACATAAAACAGGAAGAAAAACGACAAAAGAATGACATTTAAAATTTTAACATCGTTTAATGAAACCTAAAAACACTAAGCAAAGGTTTTTATCACATAGTAATATTAAATGAGAAGCATTTTTAATTAAAACAGCTTAAAAATAATTTTCAAACTAAAAGAATAACTGAAATAATTTCGGTGAATAACTGAAATAATTTTAGTAAGATTAAGTATTAAGTTCAGCCATTTAAAGGTATTTTCTTTACAAACAAGTTTTTATTTTTTTGTCTGTGTTAGTGATGTTCCCCGGAGCTCCAAGCTTCGTAGAGGAGCTCCATTTTTAGGAGCTTCGGAGAAACCCCCAGAGCTCCGAAGCTCCGAAGCTCCGCCCTTTTTTTATACTAGGTTAGTGAATAATTAAAAAGTAATGGCAATTAATATTTTGTCAAAATTTGTTTGTAAACTAATTTTTTCCAAAATTTATTTAAAACAATGAAAATTGTTTTACAAATACAGCTAGAGTAGTTTAAAATGTATTTCAAGACTAAATGAGCTTCAAATCGCTCATTAAAGGGGCGGCTTTTACGGAACTCCCTTTCGTTTTAATAGAGCGTCATAATTATAATGCATTGGAATCTTCTTTGGAAGAAAACATAAAAATATGAAAACTAACTATTTTGACCACTTAAAAGCTGTTAAATTTTGGGGTCATAATTTGTCTCAATTCAAATTTGATGCAGTTTAAACACGTGCCAAAGTTCCAGAAAATCACAAAAATGTGGTTTTTTCAATGGAAATGATAATAATGCCGAAACAAATGAATAAAAAACTTGGCAAAAACATTTTATTTAACATACATCCAGCTATTTCTGTTCTAGCCTTCTTGTGTTTTGAAAAAAATTCAATTTTCTAACACCCTAAATTGGCGGCCGAAATTAAGGCGTGGCCGAAATTAAGTCAGTTACCCTAATTCATTCAGCCGAAATTAATGATTTTTTTAGCTATTGTTTGTAAAAATGATGAGTAATTTATACAATGATTTGTTTGCAAACGGGAAAAATTAAGTTATATGTACCAAGAACAATACCGAAGGATAAATTTGCAACCTTTAAAAATTTTTATTGTTCGTTTTGGCAATAGTTATGAACAATCACGACGATTAATTCAATGTACACAAAGGTCTCGAGAAGAATTAAACGTAATTGGTATATAACGTTGGAACTAAAAAAATGAGCATAAAAAGTTTAGAAAACTAACTATTTTGCTTTTTTTTCAACATTTTTCTAAAACAAGCTGTTATCTATGTTTTTTACTTATGTTTATTAGTTAACCACCGTTATATATGAATTATTTCCGTTTCTTCCCGAGACCTTTGTGTACATTGAATTAATCGTCGTCATTGTTCAGAGCCAGTTTTTTCTAGGTGGCCGAAGTTAATGTGGCTCGCGCCTTAATTTCGGCCACTATAAAAAAAGTTTAAACTTCCACTGATCTTGAAGTGTAACAGAAATTTTAAAATTTTGTACTGGAATAACAAAAATAGCTATCGTTCGATTTTTAAACCAAATTTCGGGTCGATTGGAAAAATCAGAAAAACTTATCCCAAAAAAATAAAAAAAAGGTGGCCGAAATTAAGTCAGCTACCCTATATTCCAAAAAAAATTTTACAATGAGAAAAATAAGTTGTATTAAAATATAAACTAATTCTTGCAATAATCAAGAATTTATGTGAAAAACTTTATGTGAAAATCTTGAAAGCGTTTGTGAAAGTTAAAAAATTTTTGGGAATGAGTTTTCATGTTTTACATCTTATATGAAATAAATTTTCCGAGTGCTTGAAAGCCGATTTGTATTGATTAAAATATTTGTTTTTTCATTGTTGTTATAATTATTTACTTTTTTTATCAATTTTTTAAGGTTTTAATTCTTCGATGCAGAAATAATATAAATAATTATAATTAATAAAGAAATTATTTGTGTTTTGTAAATTTCCACCGTGTTTTGTTATGTGCATGCATCAAGTCGCCGCCGAGTTCATTGTCTGGTTCTGCAGCGCTCAGTTTTTTATTTTTAATTTTAAAACATGCTTTAAACTATTTTATCCGCATTTTTAGGACTTTTTCTGAATTTAAAAAATGAAGAAGATATTTATCTTCTTGTACTGCTCTTTAATTATTTATGAAGTTAGCACAGAAATAAGCTGAAACTTCCGAGGGTTAGTACGGAGTTCTCAGACTCGTCAACGTCTTTACTGTCTAAACTCTGAACATACGCTCAGGGAGAAATCGTCCTTTTTCCTGCTCTATTCTCAGAGCATTTTTCAAGTTTAGTTTGAATTATCAATACAATGATGCTCTTAGATTTTTATATTTTCTTTGTTTTATATCTAATGATTAATAAAATTAAAAAATACAGATAACCATAAATAAAAAACACGACAGTCAAAAGCCTTCAATTTAAAAGAAAATTGTTCAGTGTTAAAAATACAGATGGTTATCTGTATTTTATCAATAAAAAATATATCATATTCTGATAACACCACTAATGTTTGTTTACATCGGAATGAATTCATAGTTTGTTTTTAAAATCACTTTAATATGGTGCAAGTTGGCTGTTTTTGCGAACGAATGATTAAATAATAAAATTAAATTAAATTAAAATTAAATAAAATAAAATAATAAAATGGATATAATAAACATTGTTTTTATAATTACAATATAATACACAAAAACTAAGCATACCTTTAAACTAGCAAATTGAGATTGATTTAATTTAAACTAACGATTTAATCATTAGTTTAGCTATTAGTTTTTTTCAAACCAAATTAAAACTGTTGTCGCTTATTTAAATGCATTCATATGATCTCATTGTTAATTTTAATGCGTTGTTTCTCATATTTTTAACGTTGCTTATGCGCCTTTTAAAGGAATTGTTTTGGTTAGTAATGAAATATAAAAAAATCTCAAATGGATATAACAAACATTGTTTTTATAATTACAATATAATACAGAAAAACTAAGCATTCCGTTATGCTTATTTATTTTTAAGTGAGTCTAACAAAATATAGGCTAGTTTATATGACAATTAAATCATTGTATAAATTACTCATCATTTTTACAAACAATAGCTAAAAAATCATTAATTTCGTCTGAATGAATTACTTTAAAAGAATCGAGTTTATTAAAAATGCCGGTAGCGAATTGAGCAGGGAGTGAATTTTCCAGGGAGCGAATTGTCCCTAATGAAGTAGGTTTGATAAAATTTGCGTTTATAAAAACTTTCGGGAGCGAATTGTCCCGGGAGCGAATTGTCCATAATGAAGTTGGTTTGATAAGATTTGCGTTTATTAAAACTCCCGGGAGCGAATTGTCCCGGGAGCGAATCGTCCCGGGAGCGAATTGTCCAGGAGCGAATTGTCCCGGGAGCGAATTGTCCGGGAGCGAATTGTCCCGGTTCCCTCTAAATCACGAGAATCTGACGTCACATTTTCAACCTACTGGATTTGATTTAATAGGGAATATAATACTAATAATTCACAAATAATTTCTGTGTAAGTGAAAAACCGTAATTTTTGCTTTGTTCTGATATTGCTTTACTACTGAACGTTTTGCAGTGAAACTATCAGGAGAAACCTTAACATTATAAATTAACAATATAAATTATAATTTACACAGACGCATTGAGTTTTCTAAAATTAGCTGATCTTATGCGAACGAAAAAATTTCTCGGCATGAAAGTAATGTGGGCGCAGGCCCTGTGCCAGGGGAAGGGGCCGGGGGGGGGGGGGCATGCCCCCTTTTTGAGTTGGCCGAGGTAAAAATTTAGGAAGGTGGAGGTAGGTTGAGGGGTGGGGGAAGGATAAAAGGGAAGGTAACTCCATCATGACCACTGCCTCTCCCTACCTTTTTTCTTGGGGTATACGAAATGTGGATTTTTTTGGCCTTTCTGCCTTAAGTTCAATGTAAAAAGGTATTTTTAAGCTCAGTTTAGCTCATTTTTAATGCTAAATCAACAAATTTTGCCTCGGGCGGCTGAGGGGGACACCCCCCAGACCCCATAGCGGACGGTTTGTGTCCGTGCGGCGGCGCAAATGTATATATATATATATATATATATATATATATATATATATATATATATATATATATATATACCATTGACGGTTTTTAGAGTCTGGCCGCCTCCTTTCGAAAATCCTGGCACAGGCCCTGTGTGGGCCTGTCTAAATTAGTCACGTGAGTGAACAGTAGCAGCTACGTTTGGTTTACCTTCAGTCCACATATTTTCTGTCTTAACATACGCCCAGGGAGAAATCGCCTTCTTTTCCTGCTCTATTCATAAAGAATTTTTCAAGGCTAGTTTTGAATAGGATTTTGTTGGAAATTTCATTTTTTATAAATTCATAGAAAGAGTAAAGTAATTATAACAATTTCAAATCAATTCAAGATTTTTTTAAACCGTTCAACTATAGGCAAATAAAATCTAGCTGACCGCGATATTTGCAATATTTAATCGACTATTTAACAACAAAAACATTCAAAATTTTTCACTAAAGCGGAGTAATAACAAAGATTAAAAACTGTAATTTTAATAATTATTTATCAAATTACTTAATTTGTAACCTAAATGGAAATTTTTTAAGGGCTAAAATTGGTTAATTTTTGTACATTTTGGGAAAAGGTGGAATTTAAAAAAATTCTGCGTTCTTATTTGTTTATTTTTTAAAAACGTCATTACCGCACTATTTTAATTGGTCCCCTTATGTCTGCATTCTAATTTTCAGCGTCAGCCAGATATAATTCAACCATAATCTGCAGTTTTTGGTATTTTAGACACATTCGAAATATTAAACAAGTTTATTTATATCCGGAATTATTGTTTTTCAAATGTTTGACAACAAAAACTGTATGAGAGCAAATCATTTTCATCACTTACATATCCGCTGTGCGGTTGAATAAACTTCGGAAAAATATGGGCTGTTTGAATTTATGGCTTTCGAGTGTGATGGTTTATTTATTAATATCAGGTAATAATTTTTTAGATAAAGTTTTATGTAAATTTACTATCAAAAATGTTTTATTGCCTTCAGGGAGTAACGTATTATTTGTAAAAGTTTGCAATTTTTGCTGTTATTTGACGTTGACAAAGTACAGTTTAACAATGCTGCTGAGCGCGACTTTATTTTTTTGGTTCATATGATTTTTTTTATAGCTGAAGCAGACCGGCGATGGATCGATAGATTAATTCCATATTGTCGCCTACCACCCTATATCAACACTGTTGTTAATGTAGAATGTTAGTCAAGGCCGCACACCTATCAGAGGATTTTAGGGACCAGATGTAAATTTTACATTTTGTATGAGAATAATATATAATAATAATAATAATAATGAAAAGGAAACAAAAAAAAACCAAAAGAAACAAATTGTAAACTAAGGTAAATTAAAGAATAATGTGATGGTTAGATAGTATAAAAAGATCGAAGAAATGGAAGTAAGAGAATATATATAAGCGTGTAGGTTGAGATTACACTATTTAAAGGTTATTTAAAGGTGATTTAAAGGTGATTTTACCTTATTCCAATCGGTTTGTTTGTTTGAGAAATTGGATTGTCTTTCGGCATTCAGATGCAGATTGAAATAATGTTTGTTTTAATGTTATTGTCGAGTTAGGCCATATTTTGCTTCTTATATTGCTTGTGACTTGACACTTGCAAATCATGTGTCGAATAGTTTTTTGATAGTATCCGCATATGCATTGACTTGAAGTAATTTTCCCAATTTTACTAAGGAATTGTTGGGTAGGAAAGGAGTTCATGCGTAATTTTAGGATGATGACTTGTTCTTTCCGGCTCAAATGTTGAATCGGGTCATTTTTCCGGTTTCTGGTGGGGAATGCTCTTGCTAAAAGCCTTGCCGTTTTAGATTTACTTTCTAATAGTTGCATTTTCCATAATTTATTTGAGCCTTGTTTTAATACTGATTTGATTGTTTCAAAAGGAATTGTGAGTTCTGGACAATCAGATGTTGCATTTTTGGCCAATAAATCTGCATATTCGTTGCCTTCGATTCCAATGTGTCCTTTAACAAATTGGATTACTATTTTGGTGATTGGATTATTGGGCGTTGTTAAAAACAGTTGGAAACCGGTGATGCATGTATTACATAAGGTAGTTGGAATTTGATGACCTTCTAATGCACGTTGTAGTGATAATATTGATGATAAGCTGTCAGAGAATAGAACTATCTGGTCTATGTTTTCTGGAATTTCATTTGTGAGTAGCTTGTGTTGGAGTTGCTGGGTGGCTATAATTATGGCTTTCATTTCTAGGTCTGATATGTTCCATAGTGGGTCTTCTTTCTGAGATTTGTAGAAAAAACATTGGGTGTTGTGATAACCACACATTCCAATTCCAGCATAATTGGTAGATCGTTTAGATGCATCCGTAAAAATGTATATCCAGTTATTTGGGTTGTATATTGAGGTTAATTTGTTATCTGATTGGATGGGGAAAGTTTCTGTTTTAATGAGCTCTAAAGTGGGATTAAGCATATCTGTAGGATATGTATTCATTTGCAATGGGGTTCTCGCTGTTAGTGCTGGTTCAAAGTCTTTTGATTTGAGATCACCATGCCAAAAACTTCCTCTTTTATTGATTCTGCATTTTTGTTTTGGAGATAAATGTGAGTAGGTTTCAAATGCATAGTGGAGTAGATAGTTAGTGGGAAGACTTTGTGCTCTGTGATAAGATTCAGCTGTTTTCCGGCTGCATGATGATCGAATTGGGCTTATATTTGTTTGACATTGTAGTGCATCAATTGATGTTTGCTTAGCAGTTCCAGTCATTAGACGTAAAGCTTTATTTTGGTGGTGTTCATGTCTATCTAATTGTGTTTGAGAGGTTGTTGCTGACCAAGATCCTGCTGCATATGTGAGGGTTGGTTTTGTAATAGTTAGGTACAGTTTTCTTAGTTGGTTACAAGTGAGGCCCCAATCTGTTCCAGCTAATCTTCAAAAGTTATATAAATGTTGATTGCATTTTTTGATGATTCTGTCAATATGCGGTTTCCATGTAAGACTCTGGTCCATAATAACTCCAAGATACGTTACTTGCGTTTTCAGGGGGATTTTATTTGTGCAATATCTGACAGGTTTAACTTGGTCAATTGTCTTTAGATGTGCTAGGGTGAATGCTATTGACTCCGTTTTGGATAAGTTGACCTCAAACGACTTTTCTTGCGCCCAGTGTTGGAGATGGCCCATTGTTGATTGCATATTGGATTGTATGGTTTTGGGGTTGTCGTGTTGAGTAAGGAAGATTGCATCATCAACAAAGCAGAAAAGTTTGGTGCGCTTAGGTGTTTTGTCACCGAGTTTGTTAATTAAAAAGGTGAAAAATAATGGGCTCAAGCAGGATCCTTGGGGTATTCCTACTAAGAAGGGCTTCCATTTTGAAGTTTTTGTTTTGTATTTGGTCCTTATTTGACGCCCAGATACCCAATTAATTATCCAATGTAGCATTTTTCCATTAATGTCTAGATCAATGCATCTTTTTATTAAGTCTTGGTGTTGGACTCCATCAAGTGCGAGTGCAAAATCAATCAACATAGTAAAAGTTATTTGCTTCTTTTG
>JASAMX010019777.1:5000-16902 GCA_030248175.1 Microlaimidae sp. YZB2_3 | reverse complement strand
TAACCTACTTCATCAGTTACGTATTGCTCTTAGGAAAGTTCAGACACGAAAGTTTTATGAAAATTTTTTGGTCACATTTTGCAAAAACTCTTTTTTTAGCGCAATAATAATAAAGACTAATGTTTTAGGTAAAAGTGCTGTGATTGGTCTAGGATTTTTTTTGGTAAGTTTTTAGCAAATTTTTGAAAACTTTTCAACTCAAAAAATATTTGGTGCTTACTACTTACTACCAAATATTTGGAAATTTTTACAAAATATTTGGTAACAGTTACTAAATAATAATTATGTTGAAAATTTTCGAAATATTTGAAAAAATCTGCCAAACAAAATAAGAGAATATAATTCAAAATAATAACATAGGTAAACAATAATAAAATAATACTTGTTTTTTGGATGTTTTTCATATACTTTCTCTTCTGTTTATTTTATACATATATGGGAATCTAAACTACCTATTAAAATTAAAACATATCTTATGTTGTAATTAGTAACTAATGGTGATAAAATTTACTCCATAAAAAAGTGGTTATTTTTTAAAAAAAGTTAGCGTTTTAAATGTAAGTTAGTGGTTAAAAAAGTTAGCGTTGTAATTAATTCTTCTGAATTTTTAAACAAAATAAAAAAATGCAAACTGCCAAATTTCTGCAGTAGCGATGTAGTTTGTCATTTGAACCAAATTAATTTTTGGCTTTTTGCAGCATCTCCATCTACTACAGTGACAATATAATTCTCGCCAACGTTGTTTAACAACATTAATATGATCAACACTAATTTTAATTTTTATTGCTCAATTGATTAAAGGTTTTTTGAATCATATCGCAGCTTATTTTTAAAACAAAACTAACAACTTTGTTAATATCAAATCCATTGTAATCAAATTAATATAATATAAATTTTGTTTAAAAAATTTTGTTTCAATTTAAATCAATTAAAAAAAGGCTTACAATAAAATTCTCAAACGATTGTAACACTGGAGTTTCACCCGCACGTTTAACAACAACTATGGTCTAGAAAACAAATTTGAGTATATTTTAAAAACGATCGGCTAAAAACGATTATTTGTTTGTGTAGGTAGCTCTATATATTTTTTAAATCACTTAAAACTTTTTATTAACGCACGAGAGCTTTTACATGCTTCATAAACAATATTTTCATATAATTAATGCAGAAGTAGCTGCATTGAACATATTAAACGTTCAGGGGTCGTATGCTGAAGGTTTAATCTGACTTAAAGTTAATCTGAGATTAGCGATTGTCGACGCACAGTAAACATACTAGCAGTATCGATTAGATAATCTAGTTTAACGAATTAAATCTAAGATTAAAGATAAATTCTATCAGGGTGAAAATAGATGAGTGGTAAAGTAACCACTCGTTTTTTGAGAAAAAATCACGTGCAGAGAAACACATGACGCAACTAAATAATAATTGGTTACTTAACCGCTGAAAACTTTTTTTAAAATTTTTCTCGCTCACGGGTTTATTGTTTATTTCTTCCCGGCGGAGAGCGGTTACGCCCTTAATTTCAGCCTGGAAGACTTTAGCTTTAGGTTTAATCTCAGATTAAATCGTCACTAACTCGATATTAAATTGTTAATTTATGCAAATTTTTAAACCACCTCTGGAGGTGGATTAAAAATTTGCGGGTTTTTCCCGCTAATCTCGGATTAGTGGCGATTTAATCTGAGATTATGGCTATTAACTCCGTTAACCTAGATTATTCAATCAATACTGTTAGTATGTTTAGTGTGTGTCGACAATAGCTAATCTCAGATTAATTTTAAGTCGGATTAAACCTTTAGCATACCACCCCAGAAATCGACATTTTCAAATAAAAAAAATGCATAAATTTTACGATATGTTTATATTTAAAAGAACATATTACTGTTTAATAAAACATAAAAATTATTATAACATATTTTATATTTATGTTTATATTTCACTTAATTTTCCCATTTCTGTTTCGAAGCCAACGTTATCATATTCAAACTCTGTTTTAAGCAGTTACATCAAGTTAAACTTTTGTCGTGATTATTAATGAATTTTCTAATAAAATATCCACCTTCGAAAAAAGTTAAGTTATGATCGTGGCTTATTAAATTTAGAAAAGAAAGCTTATTTCGGTGTTTCAATTTAGAATACATGCTTTTATTTTATTCTTATAACCGCAAAATATAAAAGTTGCAAGCCTTTAAAGTTTATGTGACTATTACTTATTCTTAATTATATTTTGAGTTTATCCAGGTTAACCATTAAAACGATATATAAAATTATGTCAAATTAATTTTATTTCGTGTATCTACATAATCGAGAAAAATTTTTTCTTGGAATTAAGTTAAATTTAGTTGTCAAAATGCAATTTTCAAAAAAAAAGTTTCAAATAATTTCACCAAGGTACGAATAGATAAGAATGAATTTGGATTAAAATTAAACAAAAATATAAAGTTTTTTGACATTAGTGGGAACATCTTTTAAGAAACAAGGTGCGAGCAACAAGTTTTAACTAACTCGATTAGCGAATATAATTAAAGACTAACAAAATATGTAGAAAATTCGTAGTGAGAAAAAGAAGTGAGAGAAAGGAAAGAAAAAAATAAGACACAAAGGTAACATAAATTACAAAATAAGATATAACTAAGAATTATTTGACTGATCGTTTTTAATTATAAGTTTTTTACTATCTTAATAATACAAATGTTTCGACAAGTTTATATTGTTTCTCGATCATAAAATTTTGGTATTTATGAAAAAAAATCTTAATACAAGAAGAAACATTTTTCGAAAAAAACAGCTTTGGTTAACTGACTTCCGTAGTTTTTAGACTTGGTCTTTTATTTTTTTATTTATTTAGAAAGCTTATACAATATCTATAATTTTTACAAAAAAAAATATTTTTGCAGTTGCTAAGTTTCTATTAGAAACAATTATCATGGTTTCAGTTCAAAGTTTACTTGATTTTAATTAAATTTAATATGAATATGTAACAGTTAAAAAACCTGCATGCCGCTGAAAAAGTTTAACGTAATGTTTGTTCTGTAACGATGAAATAATTTTCATGTTTTTTAAACTGGAGGATTTAATTGTTTTTCCCCCTAGTTTTTATAGGTATAAAATTCGCAAAAAAACCCCATCAAGGTGCGCCCTTACTTCGCTCGCACCCCGTTTTACGTCAACGCTATTCACTGGCCTTGACGCGGATGTTTCATTCGCTTTTCACTTTGACAAAACGGAAATATCAAACTAGACTGACAGACGCCGGAGGAAAATTAAATTTTAATCAGGTACCAAATAATATTAATTGCTTATTGAAGCCAAAATGTGTTTTTGCAGAAAGTGACCTATGCAGAAAATACAACAATATTGATGCATATTCCTTCTTTACACTAACCAGTGATGTTTTAACAATTCTTGTGTAATATTTGAATACAACTTTATGCTTGGATTCAAAAGTTTGGTGCATTTTTATAGAATGTTGCGGTTTTTGTTGAAATTTATATTAAAAATTCAATTACAGGTTTTACCCGCAAAAAGCTAAGGAATGTTATTTTTTAATTACTTTTCGCAGCATGAAAATTTTTATGGTAATTACAAAACGTGATTGATCATAGAAATTTTTTTATTGACAATGACCTAGATTTTAAAACTATTTTAAAATGCAAAGTTTTGGTTTTGCTGCTGAGATAAAATGACGCAATATACTCATATGCAAAATATCTTTATACACAAACATGTCAATTTGAATGAATGAATGTGAGTTAAAAAATGGTCTAAAAAAAGAAAAAGGAATGATTACATTACTGGCGTATATTTTGACAGAATCTGAACTAGTTGAATGTGGCCGTATTTTGACTGCAGAAAATTTACATTTGGGATGAACATTGATGGATTTTTGGCATTGATTCATTGATTAAAAAAAGAAAAATTATAAAGATCTTTGTAATAAATTAAAGCAATACCTAACTGAGTTTTAGTTTTTTGTTGATAATCGGTATCGCTATTCTTTAGCTATTTATAATAGCAGGTTGCATTTGTTTGTGTAAAAACAACAATGTCTTTTAAACAATAAGAAACAAGTTTGTCAATAACTCTTATTTATAAACTTTTTTTTTAGTGTTAAAATCTCTAAAAAATCAGTCAATAAGAATTCAAATTAAATAGAATTACATACTTACAAAAAACCATAAATTAAGGTTTTCTATGAACCAATGTATATCTGGCAATTGCTAAAAGTTGCTGTGAGAATGATTTTTATCTTGCCAGCATGAAAATTGAGCTTATTATGTGAAAATGTTTTTTTTTATTCTGTTACTATACACCAAATACAACTGTGTTGTGAAGCTCGTTTACCTAATGATTTAATTATTATTATTATACGATTCTAATTTTTTTACTTCTAATCGAGAAACTTTCCCACAGAAACTAAAATACGTGACGAAAATAAACCTTATTTAAAAATTAAATTAGAAATTACATTTCTTGTTTTTTTTTTTAAACAAACAAAAAAGTAGTAGTTTTAATGTATCTGAAGGCGTTTTAATTTTTTAAATATTAATATTTTCAAAAAACCGCTGTAATATTTCTGTAAAGATTTGTTTTTATAAATAAGAAGCTGAAAATTTTTAAAAATAACCAGGGGCCTATTTCATAAAAATTGCATGTAATTAATTTACCGCTGTAAATTAATGAACGCATATTTTCCTTTTGTATTTTTAATTAAAAAGTATGTTAATAAAATTGCGTTTAGAATTTAAGAAATTACATGTCTGTAAATTCCACAAATTCCACTGTTCGTACGTAATTTTTAATTAATAAAATAAGAAGAATTTAAATGCGTTTATTAATTCAGAATTACAGAAATTTTTATGAAATAGGCCCCAGATGACAAATAATAAATTTGTTCAATCTAATAATTTACTTATTGCGAGCATGTTATTGAATTGACGCCACCAACAAGTGAATGTTAGTGAATGTTTCTGAATCGGTGACACTCCAAGATGAATCGACTTCACTCATGGAATTAAAATTGCCCAGAGGTTTTGTCAAGAGGTTTTTCAAACATTCATTCTGTGCACATGAATGATTTTTTGAGTGTTTAAAACTTGAAACTTAAACCGGCTTCAAAAATTAAAAGTAGACGTTGTGAACACGCGCTGCAAGACTGTGCAAGGTCGATTTCTTACTCCGCTTTTGATAAAAACTAAAAGTGGTTTGATTTTACTTCTTTTTAAATAGAAGGAAATATATTCCAAATTTATCAAATTAAACCCAATTTCAAGATGCAATTGTAAGTTCTAATTTATTTGAAAAAGGTTTTTAATGTTTTAGTCTGCCTTTTTGTGTATTTTTAGGTTATTGGTTTGATTTCATAACTTTCCTAAAAAACTTTACATTCAGAATCAAAAGACTAATAAAACTTAAAGTCGTTTTACTTTAATTAAAATTACTTAATAAAAATAGTTCTTTAACACTTTTTGCAGTATTTTGTTTTGAAGAATATATTTCAAGTTGGAGCTTAAATTTTAAATTAGTATTCCTCAAATAGGTTTTTTTTCTCATCTTTTTGCACTTCTTTGATGCACACTGTAGGTTTTATTGGTCGAACTTCCAGTTAAAAGTCCTATACCCAATTTGAATCTTTAGTGCACACTGTAGCTTTTATTGGTCGACCTCCTAGTTAAAAGTCCTATACCCAATTTGCACTCGTTAAACGCTTGCAGAACTCCAAAGCTAATCGCGACTGTGCGCGAAAACTTGTTAACAAGTTTATAATTTGTTTTTTTTTTAAAACAAAGTTGTTGTTAAATTAAAACATTTATTCAAAAAATTAAGTTAAAAAGTTTAAAAAAATAGTTAAGTTTAAAAGTTATGTTGCAGGTTGTTTAATTTGCTGATATTCACGGTCGCTGTTGGATGTGCCTCCGCTTGCCTAGGTTCAGGCGGAGGAAGGAGGGGCAGTCGGCGCGTGGAATCGCAGTGCTGCCCAGAGGCCGATCCCTGTCCGGCCGCTGACCCCTGCGCGGCTGCGGCCGACCCTTGTGCTGCCCCTGCCAGCCCCTGTGGTCTATCGGTTAGTTTAACTTTATTGGATTTTTTAAAAATTTTATTTGAACATATTTTAATAGTTTTAATAGGTAAATCGGTAAAAATTTTAAAATTGAACGGTGATTGAAAATCGTTCAAAAGTCAACGGTACTCACTTTGATTTATTAGGGACATTATATTCCAGTCAAAAAATAACAATTCTTAAATTAGCACTTTACTTCTGGTGAAACGTAAAATAACAGATTTAGAGACGTAGTATAGTAATAAAAGACGTATATATCATAAAAACTGTCAATTTTTGCGCATTATTTATTAACTGAAAATAACTTTATTACTTTTGTAATTTTGAATAGTTATTGACTGATATTAAGGGTATTTTTTTACTGAAACTCGTGTTTTTTTTAACGGCATAGGATTAAAAGTTGACGTGCTAGTAAAAAACACAGGTGACACTATCTGGCCGATGAAAAATTTGATTTCTAAAAGAGGTTTCTACTTACGTAAAACTTTGGCATTGAGTAGCTAAGAGATGTTTTTTGTATGTTTCAATCTGGTCTGTTAAATTAGCAATTTGAAATTTAAATGATTAAGTTTTTTTAGTTCGCATAGATGTATCAATATAAAAACAGGTAAAGTGAAAGTTTAAATAAAATTTCTCGGAAATATAAATAAAACAGTATATTTTCGTTGACGGTTTTACCATTTTATCACATATCAAAGGCGCTATTGTGAAACTGATTTAAAATTATTTATAAAAAGCACAATTAATCTTTCTGCAATTTGCCAGATGATCTCATTTTGCCAGGCTAATGAGATAAAATATTGGTTTTAGAGTTTTGGCGTTTTTAGATATAGATGTGTTCTTAACACCATTGAAAACATTCTGGTTTAAATTTTTCGATTTCGCAATTGCCAAAGATTGTTGGGAGCATGATTTTTTTTTCAACAATATGTGGAGGAACTACAACGGATTTTTTGTATATGTACACAATTGCTTCACCAAATAAAAAAGTCATGGTCAAATGGTCAACAGTTTTTTTTATTTTTTAAGAAACTGCATATGCCATATGATACTTTACTAGAGTTCTTATACTTCCACCTTACACGAAATATTATACGTCCTTATATGGAATAGTTCCTATCTTTTTAGTATAAGCATACGGCCAAGGGGAAATTGTTTATCATTTAATAACATGGTAAGGACGGTCTTGTGTCTGCCTCCGGAAGACTGGAGGCAGGTAGAAGGCAGGTAAAACTGCCCCGGAGGCAGGGTGGAGGCAGGGTGGAGGCAGGGTGGAGGCAGGGTGGAGGCAGGGTGGAGGCAGGGTGGAGGCAGGGTGGAGGCAGGGTGGAGGCAGGGTGGAGGCAGGGTGGAGGCAGGTAGTAGGCCGCGTGGAGGCAGGTAAAACTGCCTCGGAGCCAGGTAGGGGGCAGGTGACCCTGCCTCCTATGTTTAAGCATATACATGTTAGGAGGCAGGTAGGAGGCAGCTGAAACTGCCTCGGAGGCAGGTAAGAGGCAGGGTGGAGACAGTAGGAGGTAGGTAGAAGGCGGAAAAATTTCCGCTGGAGGCAGGTAGGATAGGAAGCAGGAATAAACCGTTTTTCCCAATTCAGGGACCCCGTCCTTACCGGGATAAAACGGTTTTGTTCCTCTCAGTTTTTATAATTGCTAAAAAGTATTAGCTCTATGTGAGGGACGGATAACAGGGCAGAAAAAGATGCACAACGACTTAAGCGTAAGCAAAGAATATAAATTTTAAAATTCATTGAGCATCTTCTATTTATTCTTATTTTTTAGATTTAGTAATTTATTTTGCTTAAAGCCGGATATGCATGGCTGAACAAGTAGCACTAATAACATAATCAAAGAATACGCTTAGCAATATTAATATGTAATCACTATTTTTGTGTTTCCACCAGGATTCGATCTTGCAAGCTTTAGTACGCCAGACGACCGTCCTGCCACTGCGCCAAGTTGACTGTTCTGTAGCCAGTTTTTTAAAGCTTGAATAATTAACATTACAACCTCAAAAAACCTTTTTTTTGACGATAAATGCATAGATATAAAATTTAAATTTATTCAGTTTCGTCTTCTTCTTTTTATTAAACAATGGATTTTAAAAAAATATTGATTTATAATCAAACGATAATTTTTTTAAATCACGCAAAAGAGCCACAAACTGAAAACATCTTAAGATTTTTAGAATTGTATGAAAAATAGAGCCATATAAATTAATTTTGAAAAATTATTCATTATTATTTATTCATGTTATAGCAATACAAACACGGTTAAGACTGAAAACAATAAAATTTCTTCAGTTTTAGAGATAAACTGAAGACATTTTGTGTCTTTCAGAATTTTTGAACCGTGCTTGTGGTGGTGTGCCAGTTTAAACAATAGAATATTTGACATAGACTCTGAGAAGATGGATTCCCAATTAATGTCTCAATTAATATAAAAATGAGAGCAAATATTTTTGCACTTACAGTCTACAGAAAAGTGATCTAGCAATATTGTTAGAAGTTTTAAAAGGGTAACTTAGTAACGGAACTATTAAAAAGTCATGTCAGTCTGTAGACGATATTCCAATTTATTTTTTTATTTATCAACTCAAAAAATATTGGAATGGCCATTTTTTTAAAATTAAAAAAGCATGCTCACAACAATCTTAGACAAAAGCAAAAGCGCTACTTTTTAATTTGTAGCTGTTTTTAACGTGAGCGCGACACAACGGTCCCGAGACACGATGGTCCCCCGGCACTACGGTCCTGGGAGGCGAAAGGTACGACACGACGGTCCCAGAAAAGAGAGGGGGTACGACAGGACCCTCCCGAAAGAATGTGTTTGCAATGCTACTGCTGTAAAGTTGAGAAAACAATATTTTTACAGCATTAAAAAGCCCGCAAACGAATTAAATTATACCAAATGAAATATTTAAATGATTTTAAAAACTTTCAATACCATTTTAAATTAAAGATAATTTGGAATACATTGTTATCCATTCTTTTGTACTCTTTAAAGTTAAATTTTTGTTTCGACTTGAAATTTAAAATCTGATTTATCCTTTTTAATTATGTTTTAATTAAATTTAATTATTTAATTTAATTTAATTTTTAAATTTTTAATTTTCTTTTATTTAATTTAATTTAATTTAATTTTACCATTTAATTATGTTTCAATGAAATACAAGACTGCTAACATTTTATAAAAAAGTTATATCGTTTACTGAAATTAATCGCCGAGTAAAAACGCAATTTTAAATATTGTGGCTTGGTATATACATAGGTCTCGGGAAGAACCTTCTGCAAAATATATTCGAAAAAATATCTTCTTTGAAATTATTATTATTATTATTGCAAATTATTTGGCAATTAAAAAAAAATCTTTTTACGTTTTTTAAAGGTTTTTTTTGTTTTTTAGCTTGATTTTAAGGTTTCGCTTAGGCTTAGGGAAAACAAAGTTTTCTTTTGTTATGAATTTAAAAACGTTTCCAAAAATATTCCTTCCAAAGAAATTATGCATAATGTATTTTTTTAGTGCCAAATAAAGTGTTGTTAAAGAAATATATATTTATATTACATGTTAGTTTTTAAAACAAAATATAGAAGCTCTACGTTAAAACTTGATGGCAATAGTAGGAAGAAAAACGTGTATTTTTTTATTGAAAATGTAACACTGTTTCCAATTGTAGAAAACGCATTATGCACTCGGGACCGTCGTGTTGCACCCAACATGTCCGTCATGACGATTCCGTTCGAATCGTCCCCTTGGGACTGTCGTGTCGCAGGACCGTTGTGTCGCGGGACCGTCGTGTCGTAGATCCGTTTCTAACAACTACAATTACCACCTTCTAAATTAAAAAAGTGAAGATTTCGGGATTGTCAAAAATTGCTGTGAATAGGATATTTTGGCTATTACCACTTTCTCTGATTTCACAGAAACTTTCACTGGGTTGTGTAATTGGTTAACTGAATAAGTTTCATATCATACTTTCTTCAGTTTTTGATTTAGTGAGCAACTGCGCATGTCAGTTACTAATTGACTATTGCGTTTAAACATCAACCTGGGATTAGTTCACATCTTTTTTGTCTAAACATACGCCCATGAAAAACTTCTTTTTCTTCCTGTATTCTAAGAGCATTTTTTTATAGCTATAGTATTTAAATATTACAGTTATTAATAGAATGTATAATTTCTTAAGTATATACTTATAGGTGCATATAGACGTATAAATGCATATATACTCCCGTAAATACAACATTTTTCCCACAAATATGTTACCTTTCTGTACAATTTTTGTACATTTTATATAGTATTTTGTTTTTTGCTATTGAAAATTTTTTAAAAGTTTACTTTACTCTTATTGTTAAATGACATGCACAATGAAATTATCAATTGATTAATTATTTGACATAAATATTTATATATTTTAGGACCATCCCCAAGTTCTCGAACCAGTCCCAGCGGTATTCGTCCCGGCCCCAGCACCAGCCCCAGCACCAGCCCCAGCACCAGCCCCAGTACCAGCACCCGCACCGGCACCAGCCCCAGTACCGGCTTCTATTCCTCAGATTCTATTAATAAATCTTGACGAATCTGAAGGGGGGATCGCTAACGTTCAAGTAAGCCACAAGTAAAAGAGTGAAAACTATTATTGGGTCAGCGTTAGATTTTAGGCGTTAGATTTACTTTAAACTGCAAAAATGTGTTTTTTTGCTTTGTTTTGGTGAATATAAGTGAAATGTATAAATATTATGGCGAGTGAGTAACAATAATATTACAAAAATAAAAAAAATGTTTGTGAAGCGGAGTTTTTAATTAATTTTTTGATTAGTTACGATAATAGAAGCTTTTGAATTAGTTTTCATGGCTTAGGCTGTGGCAGCGCTGTTGACAAAAATGAAGTAAGTTAACCCTTTGGGTTTTTGGGTATCTTTCCGCTGCATAGCCGCACCACAAAAAAGATTTCACGCCACGACTGTTTAGTGTTAAAATGGGCACCGATTGCGAACCGGACGCGGAGATTAACACTGAGCAGCACTGGCGCGGAATACGTTTTGCGGATTTGAAGCGCTTTTTTGACAAAAAAAATCCCAAAAGGTTAAGCTCAAGTAAGTCATATTGAAAAAGTTTTTTAAAAATATATTGTTAAATGGAACAATGTGAAAGATTTAAAAAGTAAAGTGCACTATGCTTGTATAGAATTTTTCAATAGCTAAATTACGAGGATATTAAGGACCCTCAAAATATCATATTGTATTTGAAATCACGTCATTAATGTTTCGCTCTGTGGGAGAAGTTAAAATTGGTTATCTCTACGCTCATTTAAGATCAATTTTTCCCAAACGCTAATGGGCTAAAAGTGATTCTATAACGTCATAACTCTGTGAAAATCCTTAACACTAAACAACTTCCGTTTAAATAGGAAGGTTTTGACCATCGTGTTGCTTTACACAATTTTTAAATTTCAAGTGAGTGAGATTTGGGTGGTAAATTTCCCACGCAACTTTTTTATTTCTTTGTTTTGAAAAACGCGCAAATATTTTGAACGTACTATTTACTGAACTTTTTTAGTATTTAGTTAGCGCGCAACCCATACCCATGCAAATTTAGCGACGCTGTAAATTATGTAAGTGATGTAATTTCAAGTTGTCAACATATAAGTTTCCCGTTTTTAACATTTCTTCAAAATCTTGGTTCAGCCGCTTGCCCCTATTACAAAACTATTTTTTTATTTCAGTTACTTGACTTACACATATTAAGATCGTTGTTTTGTCCGTAAACCAATAGACGAGAATGATCATGTAACTTATCTTATATATTTTAGAGCCATTTGTTGAGGTTTCATTGCAGTTTG
>JASAMX010019776.1:0-102059 GCA_030248175.1 Microlaimidae sp. YZB2_3 | reverse complement strand
TTAAGCAGAAACAATGGAATTAACTTTACTTAGATTCTTAGTAAAAAAGTTAAAGGTGCAATCAGCAAACCCATCATGTTTTTTTCTGTGCCTTTTAAAGAAGAAATTATTTCTATACAGACAAAATTTTATCTTTTATAATGATTAAAAATTCATGGAAAAAAAATCTTTTAAAAAATTTTGTAGAATACGTATGAAACAGATTTTATCATCGAACTTTTTTATGAATCTATAATTTTTTTGGTCACGATAGCAATACGTTGTTTGTTATTATTACTTCGTTCAGTTACGTATTGCTCATTGCACCAAGTTTGCGAATTTACGGTACATTATACCCATTATTGAATAACATTACGAAAAAAATATGGGTAGCTCACAGGATTTTCTTAATTATCTAACGTCCACACGAGCCAAACACGGCGAATAAAATGTGGTCTGACATTTTCTAGGATTGTTCGTGATAAACGCTCCCATCGTATAGGTTTTTATCTTTTTGCCTCCATTCAAAATTGGGGCCCTGATGAATTCGGACCCAGTCCGGCCCGAAAATTGGACAGTTGTGAAAATTTTTTGCAATTCAGCACCCTGTGGTTGTATTTGATCATAGCCATAAACAGAGCGGCGGTCGTCTTTTACCGATGAAATCGAGAACAATGGTTCCAAATGGGTCGAGTTTTAGTCTTGGTGGCAACTTCCTGGGCTTACGCTTTGGTCGCAATCTTGGTAATACTACCGAGTAAGTTGGTGATTTGGTAACTATTTATATATATTTTAACTGTATGAAATATATGCAGAAAAAGAACATGTATAATGTTAACATGTCTATGTTATTTAATTCATAAAATTAAAAATACAAACTTGACTATATTAAAGCAATGTTATTATTTTGTTGATTTTAGAGCTATAAACCCTTTCCTTAACAAAACTCACAATTTCAAAAATCAGTGCATTACTATTTTTATTGTTGTCCTGGAGTCTCTAAAAGCCTGTTAACACTTACGCACAATGCACGAAGCCAATGCACGATGCCAATGCACGATGCACAATGCATTATAGTACCTTTTCACACTTACGCACAATGCATAATATATCAAAACGAATTCTCAGCCAAAACTATTGTTATTATTGTATGTTATTTCTTATTAAAAAACGAAACCTAACAAAGAATAGCATTGCTGCAAATCCAAGTTGACAAAAAACTCGAATTAATCGATGTTGGGATAAGCAATTCTGAATATTAGTCAGTAAAGCTAAAAAAAAGTGGGATTATAATTCTAAAATCCCTCTTTTATATTTATTTTGGATAGAATAAAACTTTAAATTTTCTTAAACTCAAAAATACGTTTTAAATTTTATGTATAATGAAATGTGAAGTCATTTGTTTAAGAATATTTATTATTTGATTCGTTTTTTAAGCAGATAAGTTCTTAACGTATTTTGCGAAAAAAGTGCGTACAAATTTTCGAAGCGCGCTACTGCTCGCACAAAACTTGGAACCCAGTTCCAAGTCCAATAATCCATTGTGCATTGCGCATCGTGCATTGTGCATAAGTGTGAAGGGCCTCAAACAAAAATTTAAATTATATTATAGCCTGAAAATCCTGAGCCAAAAACTAAATCTAGCCTAATATATATGTTTATTTTGACGCTCTTTAAAATTTTGTAGAAAAAGAAGATATTTTTTAAGTGAATTTAGAGAAATATGTGAAAGTATAAAACAGAAGGATTACAATCAAGCTGGATATGAAAGATTTTGTATACAAATTAGTATTCCAACTTATGAAAAATAATCTTGTTTTTTACTTTTTTGACTATTTATTAAAACTGAGTTTTGATTGCATCGGGTCCTAAAACTAACACTTAGACATTACAAAAGTGGATGAACGAATTTCACATAAGAAACAGTTTGCATACAGTGCCGTTTAATTTGCGTAAGCATAAGTCACACGCAGTTTATTCGTCGTTTGATATGATAAATAGCAAAAATTTATAATAATATATATTATATTAAGGAAAAATATGACACTCAGTCTCAGAAGCGAAACTATTTGGTGCCATTTTTTGAGCACTGCCATTAGGTGTTGTGTGCATAAAATAGCAAAACAACTGTTCTTATTGAGGCATGTGTCGTGTAAATGGGCACTGCTAAAAATGTAGCAGTGTTTTTGCGCTAAAAACTCGAACGCACTGCATTTTGAAGTACACTGCACTTTTTTGGCAATCTTGTGCGCATATATGCGCATATACTGCACATAAAATAGCACAACCGCGGGAAACAAAAAAATAAACCGACTAAAAAACCACTACTTAGTTTGCTCACTGTACACAAAATACAAACTTTTAGTATAGACATACAAAAATAAAATCCAATGCAATACACAAAAAGATCTATTTATGTATTGCATTGGATTTTATTTTTGTATGTTTATACTAAAAGTTTGTATTTTGTGTACAGTGTGTAAACTAAGTACTGGTTTTTTAGTGGGTTTATTTTTTTTTTGTTTCAAGCGGTGGTCCCATTTTATGTGCAGTATACGCGCATATATGCACACAAGATTGCAAAAAAAGTGCAGTGTACTTTAAAATACAGTGCGTTCGAATTAGCATGCTAGGATATGCGCAAAAACACTGCTACATTTTTAGCAGTGCCCATTTACACGACACATGCCTCAATAAGAACAGTTGTTTTGCCATTTTATGCGCACAACACTTAATGGCAGTGCTCAAAAAATGGCACCAAATAGTTTCGCTTCTGAGACTGAGTGTCAAATTTTTCCTTAATATATTATATAGTATTATATATTTTTGTAAATAGTACGTTCAGTGTTTTCTGCGCGGTTATGTAAACAAAAAATTGAAAGGAGTGAATGTTGTGTTTTTTTGTGAACGCACTTTTTAGATTGTTGTGTTGTTGTTGTGAACGCACTTTTTAGACCTCAATCTCCTTTACGTGAGATTCAAGGTTTATCTAATGCTTTCAGGACATTATTAAAACCAAAAAAGTTATGTAATAAATGTCAGTAATTTTAGGCGTGTACATACCTAAACTGATGACGTGGATGCCCACGCCTTCTGTGTCCGGCGAGTACCAGTACGAACTGGGTTCGTCCCAAGCCTTGAAAATGATTCTGCGGGCCGTTCCGGTTCTACTTGCGGTCGGGATATACAGCGTGACGATTTGGAAATTGCACTGCTATCAGGTGCCGCATTCATAAAGAGCGTTTATTTTTATTGGATATGAGGAAATTTATCAACCAATAAGATCGCTTTAAAGGTCCTTAAGGTGAACCATGTGACAATTTAAGCCAATTTACTTTCAAATTAATCACGTTATTGGCTGCGAGGAAGTTTTTAACCAATGAAATTTGTTAAAAGGCAGTAAGGCGGGGTGTGCGACTTTTTAAACCAACAGGTTTAAAATTAGTAATAATATCATTGGCTGCGTAAATTTTTGACCAATGAATTCTCGGTTAAATACCGTTAGGCGTAGCTAGTAATTATATAACCCAATAGACTGTTTGATTAATGACGTCATTTTGAATTCGGCTTTATGAATGCGGATCCAGAAAATCAGAATACGCCAGCGGAGCATGTCGGCGTCCGTTCGATCTAAAGCGCCATCGTCACGAAATGTCTCCAACGCTCAACCCTGTAAGTTAATTGGATTAATTCACACTAAAGTAATTCAATTTAGTTTAATTTAATTAACGATAATTAATTTTTTGGTTAAAATTTTTAAATTTGCTTTTATCCTGACATTTACAAATAGAAATTCCATTTTTTTTGCAAAAAAACTGTCGTTAAATGTAGACGGTGTTTTTCTATTTCGGCAATTTTTATAATCAAGCTATTAATTTTTTGGAGTTTTAGCGAGAAAAAAATGTTTTTATTTTAAATTTGAATGCCATAAGGAAACGTTATTGCTTAAACGCATTAATCTTGTTGGATTAATGACAAAGGTTTATTTCAAAGCCATTTCCAAACACTTGAAATGGTTAAAATAAAAAAAGAAAATAATACGGTGCGTAATTCTTTATATTTTCTTTATAACTTTTTTGCGCGACAGGCGGCAGTCGTTTCTACAGTGCAGTTGAGTTTATTTCTTTAAATTTAGCCTTATCAATTGCGGGTCCCCCTTCGCAAGTGGAAGGGTCTTTGGTGACTGCGGGACCATCTCGAAGCTTTCGGGAACGAAGTAGAGCTCAATGGAATATGATAAAACTGGCCATTTGCTTATTGGTTGGTGTTGTATCGGTTCATTAACGCGCTGCAAGTATTACTGTTCATGATTGGCTGCATCTAAATCACGTGATCGTTTATATCTGAATCACGTGACCGGTTATATCTATATCATAAACCAGAGTTTTTTAAATAAGTTTTAATACAATTTTAAGAACAATTTCAGCAACTTCTTTAAACTTTTCTTTTGCAAAATACAATAGAGACAAATAGATTAATATTTAATACTACTAAAGGAATCAAATTACCAATGAAAATTTCAGAAAAACAAAATCTGTCTGTAACATTGTTCCCTTTAGAAAAAAGGGAAAACTTTTATGTTTATATCTGTTTTACTTTTCGTTGAGAGCTTTTTGAACTTACAATTATTAGATATTAAGTAAATAAATAACAGCTGTATTTTTGGACCCGGTCCAAAGATTATCAGTCGTGTTTTTTTGTTTTTGTGGTTTTTTTTTTTTTTGGGTGGGGGGGGCGTTATATTGTAATTCCATTCCGTCAAAACCTCATTACTATTAGTAGACGAAGAGAATCTTAACTGTCGATAAGAAAAACACCCTTTTAGTGGACTGAGCTATTTAGTGTCTAGCTCTTATAAAATTCTGCTCTTGTTAAGCGACATTTTTCGACCCCAAAAATTGAGAATGCGTAAGAGGAGAGATTGTCCGACTCTGTGTTAAATAATTTTTCTTATTATATGTTAAGCAATCCACATGTAGATTTTTTATCATCTAGAAGTAAAAATTTGTAAACGCAAAATTCCCAGATGAAATATTTCTACAAAATACACTGCAGAATAATTCAAATTATTCGAACAAAATAAAAATAATTTACACTTCAATTGCAACAAAAAACCTAGAATATTATTTTGACAACATTACGTGGAAAAAAACCTCATTTGAGGATTTTACGGTCGCAGTTCGAAGTTTGCAAACGAAAAATTGTAAACGCAAAATTTATAGAGGAAATTTTTTAACCTAATACTATCGAATAATTAAAAAAAATCAGCAAAACAACGTTGAATATTTGACAACATTACGAAAAAAACTTTATCAAAAAGTTTTACGTCCGCAGTTTTTGTTTGCATTCGCGGTTAACATGTAGAATAATCTACAGTATTACGTAAGAAAATTATCATGTAATTTATTCTACAAACTGTAAATTATTTTACAGGTCGCAGTGGATTTTTTTTACATATTATGATGAAAAAAATACACTGTAAAATAATCTACGTAATTTGAATAATTGTTTAACGCACAGTCGGACATTCTCTACTCTTATGCATTCTTTTTAATCAGAAATCAGACGTGGTTGGTATTATTTTATATTATTTTATATTGGTATTATTTTATATTCAGGGAATAAAAATAGTCTACGCATATATAGCCAACAAATCAAAACAATTAAGCGCTTTTTTTATCAACTGATTAGAATTCAACCCTTAATTTTTATGAAAGCAAAATGGTTAATTTAGGTGGTGCTTGATGCTTTGACATGGCATCTTATTTTTATTTTTTATGAACAAATAAACCAGCTCCAGAAAATTTTTTCCTCACGTTTAAACTTATATTATATGTCTCCGGGCTTGTGCGCGAGAATGTACTTTTCAAATATAACCCGTATACTAGTGTTGTAAAAAGTATTGATTTTGGATTATTTTAAGTAAAAGTAAAAGTAATTTGAAAAATTTTAATTTAAGTAAAGTAAGAGTAAAAGTAATTTGTGATTTTTTAATTTAAGTAAAGTAAAAGTAAAAGTAATGGTCAAAATTTTATTTAAGTAAACTAAAAGTAAAAGTAAGACCTATTTTTTTAAGTAAAAGTAAGAGTAAAAGTATAATAAAAGTAATTTTGAAACGGACCAAAACACTGGTTTTTGGAGGCTCCAGAGCTCTGTTGTAAAGTTATTTTGCTAATTTTATGCATAAATTATCATTTTAATAAGTTTTTTGGCAAAATAAACGGTTTTAGCGTGTTAGCGGCTTAAAAAATTATTTTTTTGTCATTCACTTTACAACAAGCCTTTAAGGGAATCTACCCATTAAAATTACTTAAATTTTACTTAAATTAATTTAAGTATTTGCAGAGGAAAATCCGAGTAAGAGTAAAAGTAAAAGTATTTGAAATTTCAAAAGTCGAGTAAGAGTAAAAGTAAAAGTAATTGAATTTTCAAAAGTCGAGTAAAAGTAAAAGTAAAAGTAATCCAAAATCCATTACTTTTATTACTTTAAGTAAAAGTAAAAGTAACTTTTTACAACACTACCGTATACCACCAACCCAGGCGCTTTTCATTATCCTTGATTCGATAAAGCCCATCATCCGGGCTTTTCAACACGAACACGTCAGTCTGGCCGGACTTCAGATGCTGGCCGAAATCCTAATGGCGGGTTTAAATCCTTATTTGTACTTGCTAAGCTGCGCAGAGGTCCGTCTCTGCGTTTATTTTCCGAAAATCCTGCTTGACTTTCACCGCTACAAGAAAGGATTGCAAGCGCACAATATGATGGCGGAAAAGGACGGAAAAAATACGGTTGTTAACACCAACACTAATTTACTGTCGGTTGATTACCGCGGTTCGTTTTATTCGGGAATTACGTCTTCCAGACACAACCAAACAGTGGAGACTGTAAACGTCGTTTTGCCGCCGTTTTCGTTGGAAAGCGAAAATATTCCCATGATCGATTCTTGATACTAAATACCGAGACCACTAACTACTGCTGCAAGAGAGCATTTAATTCAAACAAAAAAGAACGGCAAAAATTGCACCATTTCTAACAATCTAAATGACGCTTATCTCATGATCGAATCTATTCAATGCCGCGGATGAGAATTTCCTGTGAAGAAATTATCGCTGTACTAAAAAAAATCAATAGTTCTCTACAACAGTACGGCCGGTGTCGCGGGATATTTCGACTCCCCTAATTTTTGACTCCCGGGGTCAAAATACACCGGTGTAGAATGACTCCCCGGTCATTCTACACCGGTTGTACGCTGGTGTAGAATGACTCCCTGCGGGATAAAATGACTCCCCTGTTTCTTGCATTGTAAAAACTTTTAAAAATTAATTTTAATTTTTATCATACATTTTGCGCTGGTTAGATGTCACTTATTCTTAATTGTGTATACTATGACACATGCCTGTTTTCAATATAAATGTAAATGCAATGGTTTTGCCGATCAGACCACAAAACTTAGGCTTAGGCTTAGGCTTGGGCTTAGGCTTAGACTTAGGCTTAGGCTTAGGCTTAGCCTAACTAACAATGAACTTACACACGTTAAATATAGTGAGCGGAAGTGCACAGTTTTAAGTAATAATGTATGGAAATTTTTGGGGGAGTCCATATATCCCGGTATAAAATGACTCCCCAATGTTAATAAGGGGAGTCATTTTATCCCGATGGGAGTCATTCTACACTGGGAGTCAACATATCATACGACATCTCGCATGATATTTTGACCCCCCTGATTTTTGACCGGGGAGTCATTCTACACCGGGAGTCAAAATATCATATGACACCGGCTTTTGATTCGAGCGCTCTCTCAAACTGACATTTGCATCAAACTCGAAGTCCAAACATTCATGAAATAAAATGTATTTTTTGAAAATAATTATGATCCTCCACCGTGTCTTGAAAAATCGGTGACGTAAAGTGAGCGACATGATCATGTTGAAAACAAAAGCGAGTGTCTATTTATTTCGGGGACGCTACTATGATTCGATAATTTGAAACTGCAAATTACACTAAATGGTAGCGAAACATTATAAAAACAAAAAAGCTCGGTGGTATCTCCCTGCCAAAATTAATGTTTTTTTAATATGGCTAGGAATTCGGCATTGAATATTGTTAATTTAGATTATCAGAAGAACCGATTCTACATTGTTTTACAATAAAATTTGTTTAAAATGATTTTGTCAGTTAAAACGTGTTTGTTATAAAAGTTTGAACTTTTTTCCTGTCATGATTTAAGTTTACATTAATAAAATTTTTTTACGTTTTAAGGACGCTGTTTTTTGATTTTTTGTATCCTGAACACACAAACAAATTTAAAGCCTTATTGTATAGCTAGCTACGATATGGTATATATTTTGTTTAAATTCCAAGGGCTGAATTTGAAACAATTTGTTATTAACTAATTTAAACGCGCCCATCAACTCAACATTTTAATTTAATTTTAAAATTAAAAATTAATTTTAAATTAAATAAATTAATTAATGGGAACGGGACACGAGGGTACTGGACACGAGGGTACTGGACACGAGGGTACTGGACACGAGGGTACTGGACACGAGGGTACTGGACACGAGGGTACTGGACACGAGGGTACTGGACACGAGGGTACTGGACACGAAGGTACTGGGCTTAAAAAAATTGCATTCACTTCAAACTCGCAGCAAAATCGATTTATTATGCAAGGGGGGACACGAGGGTACTGGACACGAGGGTACTGACAAGCAAAAACATAATCTTCCCGCATAAAGCGGGATAAACTTATTGCATAACAATAGTTTGTTTTACTTAAAAATCTTTTAGTTTGTTTGACTGACTTGTAAAAAATAGGATTATAAAAAAATTATTGAGAAGACATAAAACAAAAATAATTTCATGTTTGAAATTTTTGTGTTATTTGTCTACATTTTCGTGCATTTTTTTTAAAAAATAATTCTAAAATGCTGAGAAGCTATGAGACGACTCATATATTCAAAATATATTTTATTGTACTTTCAAAACATTTTTGTGGTTAATTTTCGTGGTGTGTGAAACAAATGAATTCTTAATGATGCCTTCGGAAAAAATAACTGCAAAAATAATTGCAAATAACTGCTATTAATAACCTTGCAAAAACATTTTAATAAAATATTTTCTAAAAAACAATTGCTTGCTTTTTTTAAAAGTAAATTATTCAGTATTTTTTAAAAGCACACATTATTAAAATATTATGATAAAGTTTAGCTTATTTTTGGGTTTTGCTTAGGCTTAGGAAAATAAAGTTTACTGTGCAATTATGGGATTTTGCAGACTCCCAAAAATTTGTTGTTGGAATATTTTAGTTACTCACGACTTTATACTTACATCTAAATGCAAAAATATCATACATGAATAATCTAACAATATTGTTTGTATGTTTTTGGGTTTTAAAAGCACATTTTGTTTGTTTTGCTTTAAATGATTAACTTGTGTTCAAGTGATTTCTTAAGCTAGAGTGGACTAAAAAAGGCAAGAAGATATTTTTTTAGATTTCTACTACTGAAATCTATTTTTGCAGAAGTTATTTTTTCCAAAGATTTTATAAAAAACTAATTATTTTAATCAAGAGTCGATGAAAAGAGTCTAAATAAAAAAAAATGACAGCAAAAAAACTGCACAATACGCTTTGTATTTTCATACAAGTATCTGTTTTAGAAAAAACAGTAATTAATAAATTTCTTAGCGTTTTCTATCCACTCATGATTGTTTAATATTAATTCTTAAGTTTTTTGCAAAGGCAGTTTCGAAACTTCAGAGCTTTAAAGTAAGCTTCAATAATATTATTATTGTTTTTATGAAAAAGCCATAGTATAAGTTGTGTTTAAAATGACCTTTAAAAATTTCGTTTTTAAACAGTTTGCAGTGTTTTTTGTTATTAAATTTTATTATATATAAGCAAGCAAAAATGTTATTTATAATTAAAAACGAACCGACTTATGTAACGTTTAATTGTCTACGCATTCAAACAAAGATTAAAATTTAGTTCAGCTCATTCAGTTTTAAAAATTTACATATTTGTGGCAAACGTATTTTTTCTTAGCTCAGTACCCTCGTGCCCAGTACCCTCGTGTCCAGTACCCTCGTGTCCTAGAATCTTAAAAATTTATGCCAAAAATGGACTTTCAGAAATATTTTAGATCTTGTATTAACATAAAAATAGTTTACCTGGTATAAAGTTATTATTATATCAGTTTGGTTTTTGCTGCTTGCATATGTTCCTATTAAGTCGTAAGCTAAACTTTACCTATTTATTAGCTTCTTTTTGACGAATTTTTTAACTAAAAGTACCCATTTACTACTTTATTAAATACTTTGTAGAAATAATACCCGAAGCTTTGAAATACGGAGCTCCGCCTTATTTTTGTGCTATTTTTATAATATTAAGTATGCTACCGGTGGCATTCCCACCGGTGGCGGTGGCATTGCCACCTCAGTGTGAACCGGGCTTAACTATTCGGTTTACTACCTATATTAACTACTTACTTTTTTAAAAGAAACGGTAGTTAAATAGGAACTTAACCTTTTTTAAAATTAAAAATAGGTTTAGGTAGTGGTCCAAAATTATAGTAGTTATAAGTACTTGAGTATTTATCGCATCATGTAAACTAAATATTAAAGTTGCAGTATATTAAAATTCACGCTCCGTTTTTTTATTTTTAAATTAATACTATATAATGTATCAAGTCGCACTAAAAAATGTATTACACCAAAAATTAATTTCCAACGGATAGCGAGCTAATAAGAAGATACGGCTTTGTTAACTAAATTTTGTTTTTTATACATAGTTTTTGGAAAAAAAAGCATTCTACTGAACAAATATTATTAAAACCTAACATAAATCATGCTAGGGTACTAAAAACTTAAGCTTTAAATTTGATTGAATATCGAAAAGTATGAAATGAATACCACCATTAAAAAATATTTTTACATGTTTCTACAGTTGGCCTGTGTTTTTTTTGCAATCATTTTGGTATTATCATTTTGTTAGTCAAACTTTTACTTTTAAAAAACAAATACGAAAAAAAAGATTTTTTTTTAAATTTTAAATTATAAAAAAGTTCAAAAAACTATACACCAAACACCACCTTTTTGATGTATAATATTTTTTAAATGACAGTATATTCAATTAAAATATTTCGGTTTTGAATCATACTCAAAACTTAATCTTTTTGGTTTGTAGAATTCGACGTATAAATTTTATGAAGTTTTATAAATACCAGTGAGTTTTTGGTCTGAACGGGCCCGATATTTTTAAGTTCGTTTCAATTTAGAATTTATTATAAATGGGTTGTTGTTGCTTGTTTTGATTAGTTGTTATACGACACTTTAATATTAAATTCAGCAAAAACTGAAAAACGCAGTACTGCTTTTTCGGACTGTCGTTTACACCTTATGAATAATAATTTTACGGTTGGAAATCTTATGCGAACAATTTTTGTTCATAAATTATAACATAAAACTCTCAAACGTACAAATCTAAAAAAGCTCAATTACAAATTGGCAATCCATGTAGTGAATGCATCAAATAAAAATTTTAACATTTTTTTGGAGCATCTAATTTTTTTAGATTTGAGTTTGTTTTTTTACTGAGAAAATTTGTCATATCTCAAAACAGTAAATATGTTACCGAAAGACAACTTAATAAAAATTCAAATCATGTAATTTTTACTAAATTGGAAACAATTATTATATTATTTTCAAGCTTCTATTTTTTATTTTTAACTAACACATTTTATTATTCTATATAAGTTTTTGACTAAAATTCAATTGAAAAATTTAAAGAGCGGGATTTTCACAAGTTAAAAAATATTCAAAATTTTAAGCTTGTTATAGCAATGCTCTCATGTATTAATGCTTTCAATACAACACAGAATTGTTTAGTATATTTAATATAAGTTATCGATTTATGCAATAATACCTACTAATACGGTATAAATTAAAACCTAGAACTATCATAATAAAAAGGAGCTCAATACTAAATGACAATAACTTCAAAATGCACCACACATTTGTTTTTGCAATTACATTCACAACAGTCTTTTATTAACTTAATTGTTTTAATAATACACATAAAAATATTACAAAATTTCAATTAAGTTAATCACTTAATTATTATAAAATCACCCTAACAAACAAAAAAATTTTTAAATGCAAAATGAATTCATTCAATATATCAACAATTTATTTTATTAAAAATAATTATAAGGTTGATTAAGAAAAAGTTTGGCATTATATTATAAATAAAATTACTTTCGAGAACTTTATATTTTAAAGCGTTTATCTGCTTTTATTACTGAACTGCCTGAACTTTTAGTTATTAAAATAGTATAAAACTTATAAGTTTATGAAATTTCAAGGTGTTTGCCATTGCTAAATACATTATATCATTAAAAAAGTGTATAATCCTATACCGTAGTTTATGACAAAATGTTACTAACACGAGTACCATTTTGTATGTTGTGTTAAGTTTATATATACATTCTTGGAATTTTCATGTCTTTTCATTGATATTCCCACTCAATATCCGGTGTTCGGTCATGATATCTGTTGATTAAATTGTAAAGGGCCTAAAATAATAATATTTTAAACAAAATAATTTTTATATCTGTTTTTTAAAACAAAAAAATAAATAATGCAAGTTAGAACAGTATTAACTTGTAAATTTGTTGAATTGGGGACAATTCGCTCCCGGGACAATTCGTTCCCGGGATAATTCGCTCCCTGGACAATTCGCTCCCTGGACAGTTCGCTCCCTGCCCAATTCGCTCCCGGGATCTTTTATGAACGCAATTTTTACAAAACAATTCATAGTGGACAATTCGCTTCCTAAAAAATTCGCTCCCTATATGGACAGTTCGCTCCCTGAACAACTCATTTTCATGCTTTTGTATTTTTTTGTCCTTTATTCCTAGTTCGCAAGGTTTTTTATAAGCGTAATTTCTTTAAAACCTACTTTTCTTGGGAGTATTTGCTTTCTTACAATGAATTTATGATTTAAAGTTTTGTTTAAATTCTAAATTTGAATTTAATTTTTCATTTTCAATTCCGAAAAATATAAAATGAATGCTGCCAATTTAAATAAATATTGTTTTACATGTTGGTGTGTTTTGTTCGCTGTAATTCTATGGTATTACCATTTAGAAACCAAATTTTTGTTAAAAAGCGAAATACGTATAAACTTATAAAAACATTTCGCTTTTTTATATATAACCTTTGTATAAATTTTAAGTTATCTGTTGTTAAGAAATTTATGAAAAACACTATACATCAAATAACCATATACCAAAATTAATGTTTAGCAACTATATTTGGATGTTTTGTGCTTTGTTTTTTTTTTTTTGATATCAATTATGTGTCTCCTTCCGGCACGCTTAGAAAATTTTTGTTACAGTAATTTAAAACAAAAAAAATTACCTTTGTTTGCTCAAAGTTTATTAATAATGGCGCTAGGAAGAAATACATTCTGCATAATATCTTCGGAAAAAATAACTTCAGAAAAACTTTTAATTTCATAGCAGAAGAAAACTTTGTTTTCCCTAAGCCTAAGCGACACCTTAAAATGAAACTAAAAAAACATAAAAAACCTTAAAAAAACCTAAATTTTGTTTTTAAAATGGCGAATAATTTTTAAAAAAAGTATATTTTTTTCTGAAGATTTTTTGCAGAAGGTATTTCTTCCGGACACCATAGGAATATTCGTACATAAGAATTGTGTTATATTGGAGACGTTTTGTAAAAAACAAGCTTATTTTCACCAAATTGTTAATGTAAAATTTTGAAAAAATACTTTTTTTAAAAAAAATCGTGATTGAATTTTATCCAAGCGAAAAATTGTGATAAAAACCAATTAAAAATTTTGTACCAAACAAAATATGCTTTTTGAAAATTACCGTTATAAGAAATAACGAGGGTAAATCGGGCCACCTACTTGTTTAAAAATTCATCTTCCCAAGGAACGAATGAATTTTAAGGAGAGCGATATCTAGGGAGCGAATTGTCCAGGGAGCGAATTGTCCAGGGAGAAAATTTTCCAGGGAGCGAATTGTCCAGGACACGAATTGTCAAAGGAACAAATCCTCCCCAATAAAAGTTGTTTAATAAAAACTGCTTTTTTAAACAATGTCGGGAGTGAAGTGAGAGTGGAGCGAATTGGCCAGGGAGCGAATTGTCCAGGAAACGAATTGTCCCGGGAACGATCTGTCCCAGGAGCGAATTATTAGGAGCGAATTGTCCAGGTCCCAAATTTGTTACTTCTCAGATATAATTCTTTAGGTTTACTACAATAAAATTTTAAATTTTAGTCTCCGGTTTAGTTGTTTATTTATTTTCGAATAAAGCACGATAAGCAAGGCCGATGTTACTCACTACTACCTGCGCAACTAAATATTACATATATCAATATTAATATTATCACCGTGTATAGCGTGTCTCAGCCAGGACTCGATCTAGGGACCTTCAGTATGCAAGACGTAAGTTCTATTACTACACGTCACTGGTTGTCAAAGTAATAAAAAATCAAAACTTCTCTATAAACGTACAGCCACCTATTGGTGCGTGCATTCATTACCTGATAGACAAATCTTTTTTTTCACACTAATAGTATTGTTTAAACTGTTTGCTCATAAAAATTTTACACGGTTTATTTAAAAAGTGTTACAAAACATTTCTCATAAAGATTTAAATAATAATATAAAACAATAATGCAATTTAAATGGGCGTTTTGTCTGTATATTTTCCTAACTTTTCTTAACAACCGATAAACAAAAAAAATCTTAAACTTTGAAAAACTTCAGAAAAGAATATACCTTGTATATCTTTAAAACTGGATTTTAAGGATATACAGGGTATATCCTTCAAACAGGATATACCTTGTATATCCTGTTTTAAGTTAAACAAACTTTCTAAGAATCCATTACTTTTATGTTTTTAATTTATGATCAGGAAATCGTCGAATGTTCATTTATTTTTAAATCAAAAATCATAAAGACCGACTTAAACCTATTGCAAACGCACATTAACCGTGAAAAAAATCTTTGCATAGCACAGTTAACATGTTCGTGCGAAAATATGAAGGTAGTATGTCACATTAAAATTTTGATTTTAAATGAATTTAAAAAATATCCCACGAAAATAATTTTAAATCAAAATATGCTTAACGTATGGGACACAGTCTAAAATGTTCAAAGGAGAAAAACCAATAGTTAACTTTTGGTTGTTCTGTGAGCGTTGTCTAATTTAAATTATTTTTTGTTTTTCTTGAAGTCGAAATGTTAAAAATAAAGGAAAAATCCAAAAAAAGATTTTATTTCGCCAAAAATCAAACTTTGGTTTAGTTGTTCGGTTTTGGTTTTGTTCTCTGGACAGTTTGGACGAAGTATGAACCAGGCTTATTGAACGGCAAATTTAAGTAAAACAACGGGTTTAAATATATCATCATACTTATTTTTTAATTAACAACTTTTTGTAGTGAATTTCAATTAAAATACTCACTACTTTTCAAAATATAAGAGTAAAACTTACATTTTCAGGAAGGTATGCTTGGTTAGCTGCCACCTTAAAAAATTGTTTGTTTAAAATTGGAATCGTTTTTAAAAGACATAACTAATTATGGGGAAGAACACGGTATTGTTGGAAAAATATAATTATATTGAAGTAAATTTAACTTAAAATTTGTTCCTGGTGTTATCGTCTTTTCCAAAAGTATTTTAATTGGTTTCAAGTATTTAAAACTTGCCGAAATATAACTTTTCAGTTAAAAACTAAAAAAACAAACCACGAAACCCAAATTTTTACAATGATTCCCAAATTTTCTGCTCAAATTTGTACAATTTATACATGAAACACATTTACAACATTTTAGGAATTATTGCTGATAAAAAATTACGTGGAGCATCAAAAATACTTAAATGATATAAATAATTCCCAATTAAAATGATTCCTATTAAAATAATCTAATGCAAATTTTGTTGTCATAGTGAAAGCTTAGTCTTAATCTTAGTGAATACTGAATATCTTAGTGAGTTAATCTTAGTGAGCTAAACCTTTAGTTATCTTAATCTTAATCTTAATCTTAGTCTTAATTTTTAGTTATCTTAGTGAGCTCTTAATGAATATCTTAGTGAGTTTTAAATGGATGAGAAAAGTTAAAATATTTTTCAAACGAGCTAAAATGACAAGAACCTTTTAAAAATTGATTTCACCGGTGACTAAAAACTTGATCATTTCGAAGACTGCATGTTTAAAAGATATACCATATCAAAACCAAAATCTTTAAGTAACTGATTTTGCTACATAAATGTGGTGGCCAAATAAATACACACAGTTTAAGTATATCTTTTAACAATATTGTCGAGTGCGGATTGCACTCTGCAAAAATCTACTTTACTCAAAATCCATAAAACCCTAAATATGGAATCTCGAATTTCAAAAATTTTGTTTGATTTTTTTAATTAATAAATTTTAAGATGATGAAAAATTAATGAAAACTCTATAAAGCTGTACTTTTATTATTTAGCAAATGTTATTAGACTATGCTTCAAGACCCACTTTTTTAAATTGAATTAAAAAAATTAGGGCGTGGAGCTAAGTTTGAATTAGCGACTTTTCCCTCAATATGGGAACGTTCTGCAATTGAACTTCCCAAGCCGTTGTAATATTTTAATAAATTCATATTTTTAAAACAGTACAATTGAACAGCGTCGCGCTGTTATTGTTTATTTAGGCGAATTACCGTCCGGCTGGTTCATAACCCAAATCAATAGGATAGCACAAAAAATGGACAGGTGTTTTATTGTGGAATTTAGTAGTAATTACAGATTGACGCTGATCAGCTTTAAAAAGATGAATTTAGTCAAATATTACATTTGCTTGGATATCTTAGTGGCAGAGCGGTCTAAATAGTTAAGGAAAAAACGCTGGTTCGAGCCCAGCTTCAAGCCCCACTTTTTTAATTTAATTTGAAAAAGTGAATTTTGGAGCATAGTCTACAATAATCTTTGCTAAATAATAAAAATTCAAAAGCCGCTATAAAATTTTGTAAAACCGATAAGATACTTGTGTCAACACAAAATTGAGTGGATTTTTGTTGCCTTGATTTAAAATTTATTTATTATGATTAGGTTCTAGAGCTATAGTATTTACTTTACAAAATTAATTGCTAAAAACTTCAAAAAGAAAATGTACATTAATATGATGAATTTTTAAAATTATAAAAACTGTTATTTTTGATCATGGTGAACAACCGAAACGAAAATGTTACGAAACATACTAAAGGAAACTTATAATTTGTTGAAGCTGCTTTCTATTTTTTTTTATTAGGCATGGCAAACTAACCCCCGTTAAACTTTTCTTTGGTTTTATTATCGCTTAAATTGATTTTACAATAATTTTGTCGTAGGAATTACCCAGGATACAAAAACTGATCAAAAAAATAAATACACACTTGCTCATTGAGATCACCCCGTTTGCCGAATCTAATTGCGTTATAGGCTCCGCTTTTCCTCTTTGCTCTGTAGTGTGGAACACCCTAAAATTAGTTTAATCGTGTAACAATTAAAAATATAGTTCAATCGTAAAATAATTATGCAACGGCAAAATTATTGTTATAAAATTTTTAAGTTTTCTAGTTTAGTTTGTGGCGAAGTTATGTGAGATTTGTAATGCGAAGTTAAGCATTGCATTGGCTTGTAAAGTTGGTTACTAAATAAAAAATTTTGACCATGATAATAATTTTACGGTGAATCAATGGCACCGCGATCTTTGTTAAGGTTTTTTTCTGTGTGTGCTAGCGCGCGCGCGTGTGTTTGTGTATGTGTGTGTGTGTGTGTGTGTTTGTGTGTGTGTGTGTGTGTGTGTGTGTGTGTGTGTGTGTGTGTGTGTGTGTGTGTGTGTGTGTGTGTGTGTGTGTGTGTGTGTGTGTGTGTGTGTGTGTGTGTGTGTGTGTGTGTGTGTGTGTGTGTGTGTGTGTGTGTGTGTGTGTGTGTGTGTGTGTGTGTGTGTGTGTGTGTGTGTGTGTGTGTGTGTGTGTGTGTGTGTGTGTGTGTGTGTGTGTGTGTGTGTGTGTGTGTGTGTGTGTGTGTGTGTGTGTTTGTAACATTTAAAAAGTCGCACATTTATTCTCAAAAGTTTAATTAATTCACATTTTTTGCAATTTCACTTGCAAATGAAAAAATGAAACCATTTCCGTATTTTAAAAAACCGTGTGCAAATGTTGAACTTTGTAAAAATGGTTAAATACAAATTTTTTGATTTACAAATTGCAGACTCTGTCTTTTATTATACCTTCTATTTTTGTTTATAATAATTATAAAATTTTTTCTATTATATATTATATAAGTCGCAGGTTTTATTTTATTTTTTTGATATCACAATAATGATAGTGATAGACCCATTTTAAACGATAATGATAGTGATAGACCCATTTTAAACGATTGAAATTAAATTTAAAAAATAAAAAAATTATTAAATTAAAAAAAAAATAAGTCGGTAAAAACTTACTTTTGCTGAGTCTAGTACCAAAAGCACAAATAAAAATGTCAAAATCGCTATTGAAACTTTCATTTTTGTTATTGCCTACAAAACTACGTGGGAACGCAGGTTCAATAAATTTGTGTACCACCACGTCTAAAATTATAACTTTGTGAAATAAATTAACTTTCATTCATTATACAAGGAAAAACAAATTTATCGACTAAAAAATTTTAAAAAAATGGGTGGACAGAAAAACGCGACGATTTCGGGGGTAACAATTAAAATAAAATAATACAAAAGAATATTTGGTATACACTATTTTACCAAAATTATGCTATAAAAGTCGCACAGTGGCAATAAACGGTTTTTCTTGTAAACAAGAATATTCTAGTAATAAACAAACATTAAAATAAAACAATGTACAAAAATTAATCATAATGTTATGCCAATACGAACAACATAACATAACAATATTTTGTGTGCCAACTGTCCTGCTACAAAATAAAAGTTAATTGAAAATATAATAATTTTTAACACTTTTTTACATTTAAAATAAATTAGAAAATACTAAAAAATAGATAATAATTCTTGAAATTCAGGATATCAATATTCATTATATCAACTTAACGTATTAATTGAAAACATTACAAAATCATAATTTAGAATTGTTGGAGCCTTGGGAACTTGGAACTGAAACTTGGAGCTAAAAGTAAGGAAATTGAAGCCGTAAATAGGGAATTTGGAGCCGTAAGTTGAGAATTCAGAGCCGAAAGTAAAAATCGCTAACACTAAACGTTTTAGCAATTTTTACAAAGTACAAACAAAGCCTAAATTTAAACTCAAACCAATATTTTTTAAAGGCTGAAAGGTCCCATCGCTCGAGGCTTCGAATTCCCAAAAATTTCCGATGACTTGAAGTTCTTGCGCTTCTAAAGACCCCGTACCGAAATTATGTAAGATTTCAATATCTCAAAATGTCAAAAAACAAAACAACCTAAGCTGCAGCATCAAACAGGTTAAAACGAGCTCGAAAAGTTTTGTAAGCACTTCATACTATTTTCATTGTTGCAGTATTTTTAAAAGCCTTAAAAAATTTTTATTTCAGAACAAAATTTCACAGAATTTTCAAAATTTACTCAAATTTTTTTGATTTGCTAATTCTAAAAAGCCTCTAAATTTTGTGATTAGAATGATCTTATTTATCTCATGTACTGTATAATTTTTTTAAATCTTAAAACAGCATTTAGATAAAACCAAAAGTCTACGTTATAAAAACAAAAGTGATCAATTTGATTGACAAATTAAAGCGATGTAAATTTTACGTCTGAACCTGTTATTCTGGGGTTACTAATAACGACATGTAGCCGTTAGAATAAGACCAGCCACTTAAGCAGATAGAAAATCTCTTTTTTGAATGTTTAATGCTTGAATAATCGCTTTCACGCAGAAAATTAAGGATGAGACCATTCATTACAAGTTCACTGGAGTAGAAATAATCAGAATTAAGACTTGCGTTCGCGTCTACCGCATTATATTCTCTTGGCTAAATAAGTATAGCGTTCAATTTAAAGTAACTATTTTTAAACTGTGTTTACAAAGCAGTGAATAATCATAATAAAAGTTAAAATTAATTTCACGTATCCAAAGAATAAAGCTTTTATATCTCTTAAACGCTAGAATACACCTGGAAGAAACTTAAAACTTAATAGACATAATAGAAAGACACATAATAGAAATAAAAAGATTGATGAAAAAGTTTGAATCATCCGGTAATGTTTTCCAAAGCTTCGGTGTTTTGAGCTACAGAGTTATTCTGTGCAAAATTTTAAAATTATAATTTTTTTCGTAACTTTTGTGAAATTTCATTAACAATAAACACGAGTACGGATGGGTTCAAAAGGACCAATGAAAATTCGAATCGTTTAATTTTGGACATAATAACGATTAAAATCTAAAATTTTTTTGGGTTTTCAAAATTAATTTTATGGTTTATGCTTAGACTTGCTTAGAATTTAGGTTTGAAGTACAAAAAAGGTGTAAAAACCGGCTATTTCTAAGCTCCTTCCGACTCTATAGACTCTAAATCTAAACATGGCCGTCCAGAACGTTTTAAGTTTTAGCGTCATAATTTACAATTTGAAGGAGTGCTTTTTTTATGTTCAGAAACTTCGGGGTTTAAGTTTGCAAAATAATGTAAACTGGGTTTTTGTGAACTCTATGCAAATACTAACAAATATGTTCAAGTTTTCTGCTGGGACAGGTTTTTAAAAAAAACATAAGTCACGCAATAAATTTTATTCCACGAGGCTGGATTTACTTTGGAGAAATTTTTGCTAGTTCTTACCCCAAATATTACGCTTATTTAAACTTAAATTATGTTTTATAATTCTTTCAATTGGATTTTTTGACTATTATTAACGTTTTTAATAAGTTTTAGAAAAAAATATGATAAATTTTGGTTTTAATATTAAGCAATTATTTTTTTGAGATTTTTAAAAATGTTGTTTATTATAATTGAAAAATTGGGGCTTAAAACAGAGCTCGAACCAGCGATTTTTCCTTTGATATGTGAATATTCTGCCAATGAGGTAACCAAGCCACGGTAATATGTTGCTGAATTTTATTCTTTTCAGTTCCTAGCTGAATAACATCAGGCTGTTTCGGTTTATTTGTTTTATTGTTTAATTTTTTAAATTGTCATAATTATTTGGTATAAATAATAAATTTGCAGTTTTAAACAAAATTTAAAAAAAGGCCTTATACTTTGAATAATCAAATTACCATAAAAAGGCACGCGTTTGAAAAACTGACAAAACTTCAAAGCATCGAAACTGCAAAAAACCATGGCACTAAATGCTCTTACTTTCAGCATGCAGTTTCATTTCAAATAGGACCAAGTCCATTTGAAATTGTCTTTTGCGATAGTGATGATATTTTACCTTTATTTTTAGGTAAAAAATCAAAAATACTAAAAAATAAAATAAAATTTTTGAAAAGTGCATTATAGTATGTACTTTTATGGTGTATTTCATTTTTGCGTTTTAATTAATATTAATCAATGTATTAGGTAAAACTGACAAAAAAATTGTATTAAATTAAAAATCAATTCTTAACGGTTAACGAATTATTAACAATAATACTACTTGGTTATTTCCAATGTTGTTTATATACACCATTTAAAAAAAAATTTTATTGGACGGATATTAATAAAACTGAATAGCAATCATGCTAGGAGTACCAAAAATCTTTAGTTTTTCAAATTTAGTTTAATTTAAAAAAGTATTAAATGTAGTACTGTCAGTTTCAAAAAACAATTAATTTTGGTTTTATATGTTGGTTTTGTTTTTTGGTGCATTTTTGTTTGCTGTTATTCTGGTTAGCTATTCAAAATTGTACTTTAAAAAAAGTGAACTGGGGTCGTATGCTGAAGGTTTAATCCGACTTAAAGGTAATTTGAGATTAGCGATTGTCGACACACAGTAAACATACTAGCATTATCGATTAAATAATTTAATTTAACGAATTTAATCTCAGATTAAACCGCCACTAACTCGAGATTAAATTGTTAATTTATGCAATTTTTAAACCACCTCCGGAGGTGGATTAAAAATTTGCGGGTTTTTCCCGCTAATCTCGGATTAATGACGATTTAATCTGAGATTAAGTCTATTAACTCCGTTAACTTAGATTATTCAATCAATACTGTTAGTATGTTTACTGTGTGTCGACAATCGCTAATCTCAGATTAATTTTAAGTCGGATTAAACCTTCAGCATACCACCCCTGCATATAAAAAAAGGCATTTCACTTCTTTAATTTTATTCATCCATGCATAGAATTTTTAAAAGAGCTAACAAAAGCGGGGGCGTTAGGATAAACTTAGCATTTCAACAACTTTACTTCCTTTACTCTTTACTTTACTAACTAACTTTACTTCCTTTACGGAGCTATGCTCTATTTTTGAACTGATTTTATAATAATAAAAGGTTAATTATATAAAATAGCATGTCAAAAACTTTTGTAAACTACAGTCTGTAATACAATAATTGAGATTGGCGACAATAATATCTGAAAAACAAATAAACGAATTATCAATGACGCCATCAGTACGGCCGATACAGTAAAAAAGACCCCAAAAAGGCAAAACTTTTTTATTAGTAAGAGAAAAAACGCCGCTTCGTATGCTAGTAAAAAGCTTTTCTGAATGTTTCCTGAAAATTAAAGTACGATTGAAACTGTGAGTTTTTTTGTGAGTGTTCTAATGTGTGCAGTTTTGCGTGTTTTTTTTTACTACAAGTTTTTTCACATGTCTCGTTTTCACTTTTCAACTTGTGATGGTCTTGGGGTGCTTTTGCATTTATTTACATAAACCAACAAACTTATTTTACAAAAAAGCAGGCACACAACATTAACAAAACAATAACATAAAAACAAAGGAGAGATGGAATAAATTGTTGTGATTTTTCGTCACTTTATGTAGTATCTTTGACAGGTGATAATTAGGAACATTTATGATCCCATAATCCATTGTAATTACCAGAGGAACCGGGTATTTTACCACCAAGTGTACGATTGCTTTACAACTTTTGGATGATATTATTTTAAAAGTAGAATTTACACATTTAGGTGTTTTAAACTTGTTGATCAAAATGATTGTTGGTTTTTTTTTTAATTTTAATTGCTTTAAAATAGTTTTAAAATATTTATTATTTTGTGTTTAATTATTGTTGGTTGACTAATGTTTTTTTTTTCTTTTTTTAGTTTTTATAAATTCTATGTTTTTGATTTATATTTTAGGTATATTTAAGGTTATGTTTTGTTTGAAAACTTATTATACTTTAATTAAAAATTACTATAATTAGTAAATGAGAAATTCATAGCGATATAACTAAACATTAAACATCCTAGATTACTCCAGGTATAGCACTAAGCTACATACCAAATACAGCATCTAGAAAATTCAAGGGGCAGTTTAAATTGCTACGGTTTATTAATGTAAAATTTTTAAAACCACAATATTTTACAAAGAAATTATGGTACGGGGTCTTTAGAGCCACAAGCAGTGAACTTGGAGCTATTGAACGTTTTTGGAAACTTGGAGCCACGAGCAATAGGAACTTGGAGCCTTTAAGAAAAAACGGTTTCAACTTAAATTTGAGTTTCGCTTAGGCTTAGATAAATGTTTTAGCATTTTTTCAAAGTTCCAACTTCAAGTTCCCTATTTTTGGCTTGAAGTTTCTTCTACTTTATTGACCCTAAATCGATATTACACTAACAATTAACATCCTGAATAATTGCGAGTTTTAAAAAAAATTTAGGTTTTTAACGAAAATTTTTGATTTTACGTTTTCATGGTGTTAGTCCAACCACTTTTTAAATAAATTTTAGAATATAATCTTCTAAAAAAATTTTTTTTAATTTTAAATTTCGATATTTTCGGCGGCCATCAAGAGGACTTGGAGCACGGTAAAACATTAAATTCTTCGTTTTTGACAGCTTTTTGTAAGCTTAATATTAGTTTTTTTACAAAACTACTGTAATATATATAATGACGCTGCATGTAATTATGTTTTCATTTTTACTGATTTTGAGAATACTTTTATAACCAGGGTGCGCATTTTTTTTGCCTCCCCCTGGCCCTCTGGGAGGTCTCCCTCAAAAAAATTTTTGATTTCTAAAAAAGCCCTAAAATATGCGCACAATTGGTGTATCACTTTTGTTGATGTGTCAGCATCCCAAGAGGATAAACTATCTGAAGCAAAAACGAGACCTTTAATCCAATTTTTAGTAAAAAAAACACAAAAACCGGCCGCATTCAAATGGTCGATAAAAATTCACGTTTTCAATTATGCTCAAATTTTAAGGAAATACTCGGAAGAGCTTGTTCTAACAGCATACCAAGCAGAGTTTCTTATCTCTCCCTAATAATAAAGTTTTTTTAATGCCCAGCTTATTCACCGTATTGGCCGTAGTAATGGCGTTATTGATGAATATCACTTTTTGAATTTTAACTGATTCCCAAAAGTCTAAGCTACACACTGATATAAGCACCATATTAATGCATTGCACTGTTTTGTTGAAATATGACGCTTTAAAGTTCTATTTTAAAGTTTTGTCGCCAGTCTCAATCATGTTGAACAGACTTTAATTTATTTCATAACGTTTTAAAAGTAATAAAATAGTACAAAAATGCAGTAGAATAATCTAAAACTTATTTTAAGCTTATATAACCGTAAATCTAAAACTTATTTTAAGCTTATATAACCGTAAAATCGCTCATGTATAAGGCGGAGATCCCTCTTTTAAAACGGCTGAATTTCCGGGAATGACTTTTGAAAGTGGGAACATTACTATAATATTGCTGCAGGAACACAGTAAAGGCTACGGGGTCTTTAGAGCCACAAGCAGGGAACTTTGGGAACTTGGAGCATTTAAGAAAAAAATTGATTTAGGCTTTTATTTAGCCTTAGGTAAACTTTTTAGCGATTTTTACTTTCGGCTCCAAATTGTCAAATTATGGCTCCAAGTTCCCCGCTTACGGTTCCAAGTTCCCTATTTTGGCTCCAAGTTCCAGCTCCAGGTTTGCCCGGCTTTTTCGACTCTAAATCAAGAAAAAGTGGTAGGGTTCGAACTCGTATACTTTAGTTTGAGCTTTTTCAATTTCTCCAAGCAGTCATTCATTGCACCTTTAATGTAAACTAAACAATATTGAAAAATATTTCGAGTGTTTTCCATGATTGATTAGGTACCGCATCCTATTATACTTTTTCTGTGAAAAATACTGAATAACGGTCGGAAAAACGTATGTACACAAAGGTTTCAAAAAGGATTTTGCATGTTAAAGGAGGTGAGATAAAAACAAACACCAAAAAATACTTATGATTTTTGTGACTTATATACTTATGACTTATACTTATTTTTTATGAGATACAATTTTTGAACACAAAACACAAAATGGTAATTATAATACGCCATAGAATAATGTCCCAAAGAAAAAACTGAATATAATTAAAGAATTTATTAATAAAATCTACATTTTCATCCAAAATTACCCCTTGATTGTACCGGGCAAAAAAAATTTTTATTGTGTTTTTTTTAAATTTTAATGGCAAAATGTAGAAGTTAAATCGGGGAGAGACATATGTTTATAATCATTCTCTTGCCAAGACATACTCTTTTAACAGTTTAATACTATTAATAGAACACACATTTTTCGTTCGCATTACAATACTAAAAACTTTACACACATTCTTAATTTTTTAATCATGGTTGATAAATTAAATTTTTAAATTAAATGTAAAAAATTAAAGTCTCAGCTGCGCAATAACTTACACTTATAATATTCACTAAAACTTTTAGGGTTGCCTTGAGAGCTATAAATTAAAAAATTGTTTGCTTCAGACATGGTGTAAAAACAAATTTTATTAAAACACGTTTATTTCAACGTTTCGATTATATAAAGCAGATCATCATCAGGGATTTTAACGTAAGTGGGTAAAAACTTTTTGCCCAGTTACGTTAAAATCCCTGATGATGATCTGCTTTATATGATCGAAACGTTGGAATAAACGTGTTTTAATAAAATTTGTCTTTACACCATGTCTGAAGCAAACAATTCTTTAATTTATACTTATAATAGTGCTCAATTATTAATATAAATAAAAATTTTGTTGTCAACAATTTAAATTTTGAATGTGGACAATGAACAAAATGGCTCCTAAAAATATTGGGCGATTTTTTAATCTTTCCAAAGAGTGCATGTTTATATCTGATCAATCAGTAACGCTGTAAGATATAAGATATCGGTTTTATGATACAAGCGTTTTAAAAAAATATATTAATAATAAGGAGAAGAAGAGCATGAATTACAAAATTTACCTGTGTTCTATAATTACAGTTGGCACGGTGCCGTAGGGCTAAATCACCGTGGCGCGCTCCCGCACCTCCGGTAATTTAATTATATTTTTTGAAATAAAAAATAAGAAGAAGAAGAAGATGAACATGAATTACAAAATTTACCCACGTTGTTTATTTAGAGTTGGCACAGTGGCGTCGGGGTAAATCGCCACGTGGCTTTCTCGCGCGACCAATAATTGCAATATTATGTTTGTGAATTACAAAACATATCCACATTCTAATTATAGTTGGTACGGTGTTGTGGGGCTAAATTGCTGCGTGATGATTGGGATTATTCGTTTGAAATATAAAAAAATAATAATAATAGGAAGAAAATGAACATGAATTACAAAGTTTACACACATTCTCTAATTATAGTTGGCGCGGTGGCGTGCGGCTAAATTGTCGTGTGGCGCTCCCACGACAATCACAAAAAATATAATTCCTATCACGACATTGATAGGAATTATATTTTTGTTAATAAAAATAATAAGAGGAAAAAGATGAACATGAGTTACAAAACTTACCAACGTTCTCTAATTACAGTTGGCGCGGTGTCGTGGTCTGAATTGCAGTGTTGCGCCCTCGCGCTACCCGTGATTGCATTTATGTTTTCTGGAACAAAAATAATAAGAAGAAAAGGAAGAAGAAGATGAACATAAATAACAAAATTTTCCACGTTCTCTAATTATAGTTAACCAACGCGGTGCTAAATCGCCGCGTGAAAAATGAAGGAATATTGATTTTAAGATGTTAACGTGAAAATGATAATAATAATAATAAGTAGAAGAAGATGAACTTGAATTAAAAATTTTTCTCAACGTTCTCAAATTATAGTTGGCGCGGTGCGGTGGGGCTAAACTGCCGCGTGGCGTTCCCGCGCGACCGATGATTTCAATTATTATTTTTTAAATAAAACTTTAAATCAATTTTTTCATCCCTAATGCAAGAATTAAAAAAGTATTTTGTTGTTTTTGACACTTCCCGCGCGGTTGACGTAGATGGCGTTGGGAACCGATCCGCCACCAATTAACAACCGAGAACTGAGCTTTCTGCTATTATTGTGCAGTTTCTTTGAGAGGCTGTTAACTGTCTGATCTGTATTGTTGCCAAAATGCTGTTATTGTACGGTTGGGTGTTTTTATTTGTCTATTTTTTCAATCTTTTATTTTGATCAATAAATCGATAACAAGGACCTAATGAAAAAAGTGGCTCCTAAGAAAGTTGCGTAATTCTTTCTTCTTTTCAATGAACCCATGTTTATTTGTTCTCAATTAGTAACGAAGGAAGAATATCGATTTTAAGGATTGAGTGTTGGAATAATAATGATAATATTAATAATAATAATAAGAAGAAGAAGGTTCTGAATTTCAAAATTTACTCACATTCTCTAATAATGGTTGGTGCGGCGCCGCGGCGCGGGGCTAAATCGCCCCATGGCGCTCCCGCGCCACTCATGAAAATAAAAATTACAAAAGTTAACATAATTTTGGAACTTTTGTCGGGCAGAAGTATTTTTTGGACAAATTATATTTTTTTGGGCGTAGCTTGATAAAAGAGATGTGTCTACTCTACATGAAACTAAAACATTTATTTACATTTAAACTGAAAATGGCAGATCAATAGTCAAGAAAATATCACAAGTTTTCTCTGATAAAAGCGTATTATTATGTAAGTATTATTATTCCATAAATGAATTCTTATGTGATTAGCGAGCATTTTTCAGCTACGGGATTCATAAAACTGTTTGAAGGGCAATTAAACGCTTTGGCAAACTCGGGACTATTTCGCAGTAGTCCAAGAAGTCTGTATTTTCCAGGAGCAAGGCACGTAATCTGAACGAAGAACGCTACAGTTAAACATACGTATCGCTGATAGATATACGCGTAATTTTAAATTCCAAACAGGACCTTTTAACGTCAGAATGAGTCACAGTCACGTGAATTTTATAATGAAAGTGGCTCATTTTGCCGTAGGCGTTCGGCCCACGAAGCTACCTAGCCACAGCCCATTGCATAGGTGGGCAGCCTCCGCAATTCTCCACGGGAGGGGGGGGTGGCGGTAATATGACCCCCAAAATTAGGGGGTGTCCCGAGTTCGTCGGTCGGAGAGAATTCGGGCTGCAAGCAAGGCATCTTCGAATTCCTCTACAAATAAAAAAATGGCTTTTTCATTAAACACCCGAATTGCTTGGGTATAAGATAAATTTTTACTCTTATCGCTTTCACTATACAGTTCTGGCGGATTTTCACTAAAAATGAGGTCTAAACATCGTTAAGGTTTTTATTCTTTTGGCGGTGCGGAGTCAAACTTTTGGTCTTCGATTTTGATAATTTTTTGTGAAAACTGCTGCCCTAATAGCCCACAAAAACTTTTTTCAACAAAATATCTGCAGTGAGTCTGGAGTTATGACCCCCAAAAAAAATGGCATTTTTTGAAAATTCTGTACCGGCTGGACAAAATTGTCAATGGATTAACTATTCACGTCTTACAAATTATGCACTCAAATAAAAAAGCCTAATTTTGACTCAAATTGGATACCTTGATTGTTAAGATTGACGCAGTATTTATCCAAATATTGCGTTTTCCGTAGAAAAACCCCGCGCAATTTTTCGTCAAAAACACCAAACGACGGCAGTGATTTTGTGAAAATTGCCCAACCTTCTTTATTTTTGCGTTTTTAGCGAAAAAAACTGTCAGTGTTTTCTGTATGAGAAACGCAATATCTCGACAAATACGGATTACATTTTAACTATGAAGGGACTTCAAAAAAACGTAAAAAATAGCCCCCGCTTTTTTCTTTGAGTGCATAATTTGTAACTTAAATCGTTATACCAATCCCATTGTACAGAAATATTTCAATGCAACAGAAATGTCAAAAAAACGCCATGTTTGGGGTCATAACTCCCGCAAAAACCACTGGGAATATTTGTTGAACAAATTTTTGTGGGCTATTGGGGGCAGGGGTAAGGTTTTCACAAAAAATTATCAAGATCGAAAGACAAAAACTTTAAATACTATCTCACATTTAAGAGCAGAAAGTTTAAACTTTCTAACTATTTGTTTTGACGATTTTTAAATTGCAAACTTCTTTTTTAAATTTCATTATTAGCCACAAAAAATATAGTCAAACTTAGTTTTTTCTCATTAGGTAAAAATCGTGATTGAAATCATTAATTTAAGATAAATAATCTCAAAAACCTCAAAGCAGATTCATTTTAATGTAAAGTTCTTGTTAAACTTAAAAAACGTTAATAAACAAACCGCTTTTTAATGTTTTCAGTAGATTTATATATTCTTATCTTTGACTTTTTGTTCTTGTGACCCTCCCGTGGCACAGATTCTGCTTCAAAATAAGTCTATTATTTTTTTAAGTGACTGAATTTTTCTCATTTCACAATTTCAATAAAAGAAAACAATGTTTTACAATTCCAAATTTTTTTTTTGCCATTTTCCGACTATTTATTGTAACACCATAAACAGAACCTTAAAACAAACTACCTAGCAGTCAAAACAACTGCTTAACAGAAAAAAAATTTAATCGGGTCATTTATATAAACTATAATTAAAAAAACTGATAAACTCTTTACCGTTGTTATCTTAGGGAAGTTTTAGCTTTCAATTGTCGCTTTTCTTGTTCCGCGGATCTTTTCAAAAGGGCTTTCCGTCTCGCTTCGTTCATATTATACTGGTGCATACGGTAGAAATAGTGCTGCCGAAACGGAACGTTGCCAACCCGCGAGGGTACCTAAAACGTTTTATTCAATAAAACTTTAAAATTAAAAAATTATAAAAAAAAATGTTTTAAATACAAAATTAACTGATTAAAATGTTTTCTTTTGGTGATATAAACACGATTGGTTTTATCCAATCAGTATTATTAACCTGAACATTAATCTCATTACTATTGACCTCGAGAAGGAAGTTAGAAAATACTCCCCTTCTTTACCTAAAAAAAAAAACGAGGGGGAGCACAAGAATAAAGTCATTTTGAGGACAAACACTAGAATGATGTTAGTTTAATATGTTTTTAGTACGGAAGCAGGGGATAGTAAATCCCAAGAAAAGAAACAAAGAGCTCACTACGTGAGAGCGGCGGATAACTTTATCTACTGCGATCAGTGCAACTACAAAACATTGCAGTCTCACAAAATGAGAAATCATCTTCTCAAACACTCAGGTAACAACTCATTTCTAACTAAAATGAATAACGGGGCTACTTACGGGGAACTTGGATTTTTTCTAGGGGGGCCAAAATTTCGAGGCTAGGGGGGGTGGACCCCCACCCTACCCCCCTCCCTTGTTCATCTATTGGTACCCCCAAATTTTAAGGGGAGTGTCGGCTATAATGGGGATTTTTGGGGGGTATAACCCCCACCCCACCCTCTGCCCACCTATGCCTCGGAGACGGAGGTAAATCTTAAAGAACGCCTTGGGGAGAGTTGATTTTTGGTTAGGTCAAAATAGGAGGGTTAGGAATTGTATTTGAGAATCGCTAAAAAAACCTTTAAATTGGTAAAAAAGTGAATCGAGCGTAAAAAATAAGTCTTGCGAACAAAAATTTATTACATCTTATGTTTTAAATTTACCAACAAAGACAAACTTTTGAATTTTTTTTTGTAGTTAGTAAGAAGGAAGGGGAATCCCCTTTCCCTTCGGGCAGCTATGACCTATGAGCATCACAGTGCCATTGAGCCACCAGGACTGTGCTGACCTTCGGGCAGCACCTAACCGGCCTACGGGTTCCACTACCACCTAAACCTGGTTGCTGGATCTTTTCTTTTTTATGAGAATGTGTCCAGCGTGGCATGGCTAGAGTATTTGTTGTTGTACGTCGGCCACACATGGCAGTTTTCCATACTAGCAAACCAGTGGACAAATACAGCTTTATTGCGTGTGGAGTTTGTAGCACTGGCATTGGAGAAAACCTATACTGACCATGTATGACGTTAAATAGTAAGATCAATATTAGACGCGACTTAAAAAATCCTTTAGACAAAGACCTCGGAATGGGTGAACACTGCATGTAGTGAACACACTAGCGGTAAAGGTTGCCAACATCCTTATTAATGTTGGACGAAGAGTCTTAACCATAGGGGTGAACCATTTTCGCCCCTCCTGGCTTGTCTTAGCGCCTGCCCTTTGCATAATATGCATAGGGGAGATAAGTTTCAGGTTATTCAACAACAACAACATGAGCATCACTAGTAACCGCTATCACCTATTTTTAAAAAAATCGATTTGAGTGTAGCTAAGGGCGTAGTTAGGAGGATAGTTCTAGCAGGGGGCAACCCCCCCATTTTTTTAGCCGGCGGAAATCGGCGGAAGTAAAATTATGGGGATTCCTAGGCAAAAAATATTAAAAATTTTCTCGCTCTTCGCTTTGTTCAGAACTCTACACTTAAATACCTTTTTACAACTTTCAAGTGACGTTTCTAACGAATATCAATGCAATTTTTTAAAGATTTCCCCCTCCTTTTCCAAATCCTGGCTACGCCTCTGGCTATAGCCACACGAATGATCAATCGCTCCGATACTATATCAACAATTTTTCCGCTTAGAGCAAAAGCCGTTCAAGTGCCAGTACTGCAACTTCGCCTCCATGTACCAGAGCAGTCTGCGGAACCACGAGAACGAATTTCACAGCTCCACGGCCGAACTTCACCAGTGCGACATCTGCGACAAGACTTTCAAGAAAAAGGCCAACCTCCGCCGACACAGGGAAATACACAGCAACAATAAGCCATACGGTGTGTTTTGTCTCGACGCCCTAAACGACGAACAAGCAAAAATTTTGCCCGTTTTTCTTGCAAACTGCGAAGCTACTTCTCGATCACGTCCTTCCCGCTCCAAACGATACAAATATTAATCGGGCTCACAATTTTTTTATTTACTTTTTGAAAATATTTAAGAAATTAACGTACCCAGGATTTTATTTGGCGACGGAAGGGCTGAAAAATAAAAAAAACAAACTGCCAATTCAAACTTCCCACAGTAAATAACCTTAAATAATAAACTGGGAAGGGGTATTTAACCCTTCCCCCTCCCCCACCTATCTTTAGACAAAGGGAGAGGTTTAAAAAAGGTAATTCTGTCTAATAATAAAAAAGAAGAAAAAATGCCTTCAAAATCACTTCTAACTGCCTCCAAATTTCTGCTTTTCAGACTTGTGCACTGCCCACCCCCCGGGGTTTTATTAGTGGGCAGGCAATTTCAAAACGGAGGGGGCAACTTTTTTGAAAAACGGGGGGGGGGGGAGGCAATAAAACAAGGGGGACGAGCAGGGGAGAAAGAAAAAAAAAAGAAGGGAAAAGGGACAAAAAAAACCGAAATTAAGGTAAAAATAGGTCTAAAATAGATTTAAATGCATTGAAATTGAAAAGGTATTTAAGTGTAGAGTTCTGAACAAAGCGAAGAGCGAGAAAATTTTTAATATTTTTTGCCTAGGAATCCCCATAATTTTACTTCCGCCGATTTCCGCCGGCTAAAAAAATGGGGGGGTTGCCCCCTGCTAGAACTATCCTCCTAACTACGCCCTTAGCTACACTCAAATCGATTTTTTTAAAAATAGGTGATAGCGGTTACTAGTGATGCTCATGTTGTTGTTGTTGAATAACCTGAAACTTATCTTCCCTATGCAAATTATGCAAAGGGCAGGCGCTAAGACAAGCCAGGAGGGGCGAAAATGTTTCAACCCTATGGTTAAGACTCTTCGTCCAACATTAATAACGATGTTGGCAACCTTTACCGCTAGAGTGTTCACTACATGCAGTGTTCACCCATTCCGAGGTCTTTGTCTAAAGGATTTTTTAAGTCGCGTCTAATATTGATCTTACTATTTAACGTCGTACATGGTCAGTATAGGTTTTCCTGCAATGCCAGTGCTACAAACTCCACACGCAATAAAGCTGTATTTGTCCACTGGTTTGCTAGATGGAAAACTGCCATGTGTGGCCGACGTACAACAACAAATACTCTAGCCATGCCACGCTGGACACATTTCTATAAAAGAAAAGATCCAGCAACCAGGTTTAGGTGGTAGTGGAACCCGTAGGCCCGTTAGGTGCTGCCCGAAGGTCAGCACAGTCCTGGTGGCTCAATGGCACTGTGATGCTCATAGGTCATAGCTGCCCGAAGGGAAAGGGGATTCCCCTTCCTTCTTACTAACTACAAAAAAAAAAAAAATTCAAAAGTTTGTCTTTGTTGGTAAATTTAAAACATAAGATGTAATAAATTTTTGTTCGCAAGACTTATTTTTTACGCTCGATTCACTTTTTTACCAATTTAAAGGTTTTTTTAGCGATTCTCAAATACAATTCCTAACCCTCCTATTTTGACCTAACCAAAAATCAACTCTCCCCAAGGCGTTCTTTAAGATTTACCTCCGTCTCCGAGGCATAGGTGGGCAGAGGGTGGGGTGGGGGTTATACCCCCAAAAATCCCCATTATAGCCGACACTCCCCCTAAAATATTGGGGTACCAATAGATGAACAAGGGAGGGGGTAGGGTGGGGGTCCACCCCCCATAGCCTCAAAATTTTGGCCCCCCTAGAAAAAATCCAAGTTCCCCGTAAGTAGCCCCGTTATTCATTTTAGTTAGAAATGAGTTGTTACCTGAGTGTTTGAGAAGATGATTTCTCATTTTGTGAGACTGCAATGTTTTGTAGTTGCACTGATCGCAGTAGATAAAGTTATCCGCCGCTCTCACGTAGTGAGCTCTTTGTTTCTTTTCTTGGGATTTACTATCCCCTGCTTCCGTACTAAAAACATATTAAACTAACATCATTCTAGTGTTTGTCCTCAAAATGACTTTATTCTTGTGCTCCCCCCTCGTTTTTTTTAGGTAAAGAAGGGGAGTATTTTCTAACTTCCTTCTCGAGGTCAATAGTAATGAGATTAATGTTCAGGTTAATAATACTGATTGGATAAAACCAATAGTGTTTATATCACCAAAAGAAAACATTTTAATCAGTTAATTTTGTATTTAAAACATTTTTTTTTATAATTTTTCAATTTTAAAGTTTTATTGAATAAAACCAAAGGTGGAATCCACCTTTGATAAAACGTTTTAGGTACCCTCGCGGGTTGGCAACGTTCCGTTTCGGCAGCACTATTTCTACCGTATGCACCAGTATAATATGAACGAAGCGAGACGGAAAGCCCTTTTGAAAACATCCGCGGAACAAGAAAAGCGACAATTGAAAGCTAAAACTTCCTGGGGTGACGACGGTAAAATTATAGTTTTTTTTAATTATAGTTTATATAAATGACCCCATTAAATTTTTTTTTCTGTTAAGCAGTTGTTTTGACTGTTGGGTGGTTGTTTTAAGGTTCTGTTTATGTTTTATTGTTACAATAAATAATCAAAATGGCAAAAAAATTTTGGAATTGTAAACCATTGTTTTCTTTATTGAAATTGTGAATGAGAGTCATCCACTTTAAAAATAATAGACTTATTTGAAGCAGAATCTGTGCCACAGAAGATCACAACAAAACTTAAAGAGTAGAGTATATAAATCTACTAAAACATTAAAAAGCGGGTTGTTTATTAACGTTTTTTAAGTTTAACAAGAACTATCATTAAAATGAATCAGTTTTGAGGTTTTTAAGATTATTTATCTTAAATTAATGATTTCAATCACGATTTTTACCTAATAGAAAAAATTTAGTTAAATTTAATTTTTTTGTGGCTAATAATGAATTTAAAAAAGAACTTGGTTAAAAATCGTAGAACAAATAGTTAGAAAGTTTAAACTTTCTGCTCTTAAATGTGGGGTGCGGAGTCAAACTTTTTGTCTTCGATCTTGATAATTTTTTGTGAAAACCTTACCCCTGCCCCCAATAGCCCACAAAAATTTGTTCAACAAAATATCTCCAGTGGTTCAGGAGTTATGACCCCCAAACATGGCGTTTTTTGACAGTTCTGTACGTGAAAGATTGCTCAATGCGTATAACGATTTAAGTTACAAATTATGCACTCAAAGAAAGCGGCTATTTTTTACTTTAATTTGATACCTTCATAGTTAAAATGGGTGCATTATTTGTCGAGATATTGCGTTTCTCATACAAAAAACACTCGACGTTTTCGCTAAAAACGCAAAGTAAAGAAAAAGAAGGTTGGGCAAACTTCACAAAATCACTGCCGTCGTTTGGTGTTTTTGACGAAAATATCGCGGGTTTTTTCTACGGAAAACGCAATATTTGGATAAATACTGCATCAATCTTAACGATCAAGGTATCCAATTAGAGTAGAAAGTAGCCGCTTTCCTTGAGTGCATAATTTGTAACGTAAATCGTAATACCCATTGAGCAATTTGTCACGTACAGAATTTTCGAAAAATGCCATTTTTTTGGGGGTCATAACTCCAGACTCACTGCAGATATTTTGTTGAAAAAATTTTTGTGGGCTATTAGGGGCAGGGATAAGGTTTTCACAAAAAATTATCAAAATCGAAGACCAAAAGTTTGACTCCGCACCGCATGAAGATATGAACCTTTAACGCAATAGTTGATGTTTAACTGGACCTCATTTTTAGTGAAAATCCACCAGAACTTTTTGTATAGTGAAAGCGATAAGAGTTTATTAAAAATTTATATTATACCCAAGCAATTCGGGTGTTTAATGAAAAAGCCATTTTTTTATTTGTAGAGGAATTCGAAGATGCCTTGCTTGCACCCGAGAGTCTCTCCGACCAACGAATTTTCGGGACACCCCCTAAATTTCGGGGGTCAAGTATACCACCACCCCCTCCCATAAAAAATCCGGGAGGGATGCCCACCTATGCAATGGGCTGTGGCTAGGATAGCTTGGTGACCAAACCGTCATTACTACGGCAAAATGAGCCACTTTCCTTATAAAATTCACGTGACTGTGACTCATTCTGTAGTTAAAAGGTCCTGTTTGAAATTTAAAACGAGTCACAGGCACATATATCTTATACGAACTCTGGCTCGTTTTGCCGTAGTAACGACGAACCGATAAGTGGGCTGGCCAGAAGGCCGACGGGGCTATTATATGTCCTCCCTTTCCCGCCCCTTCCTGAAAATCTGAAAGTACCGGACAGCCACTAAAATAAAACGCTAAAAATAGGATGCTTGGGGTTCCCCCTCCCTTAAAAAATTCGGAAGGCCGGACCATTCATAGGCAAGTTGGTCCGGAGTGGGGGGGGGGTTAAACCCCGAATTAGTGGGGGTTAAAATCCGAGAAACGCAAAATACCCATATATCGTTTTTTCGATTTTAAAGAAATATTAGGTAAAAAACGCTAATTTTAGGTCAAAAAACCCTTTTTAATGCATTCTTGAACTTTTTACCGTTTAAAACATTCATTTTGACCTCAAAATTTAAGTTTGGAGGCAGTTAGAAGTTATTCTAGAGACATTTTTTTCTTAATTTTTTCAAAATTGGGGGTTAACCTTTTCTCCCCCCCCCACTTTTAAGTGGAGGGGTTAAACCACCCTTCTCAGAATTTGGGGGGTTAACCCCATCAACCTCCCCCCCCCCTCCGTGCCCATGTATGGGCTGGTTTAACCTTTGACCAATCGACCACTGGTGTTGTAAGGTTGTGCGCCTGGATGGTTAATTGAGTTCGGGTATCTCAAATGTTGATATATGCTCAAGCAAAAAAAATTTTTTAATTACTTTTTGTTTACAAAGAGAAGTGGCACCACCTTCACTGCAAAATCAGGAAGTAAAGGAGTATTTTTTTTAAATTTAAAAGAAATACTCGCGGGAATTTTTTTAAGAATTATCTGCTGAAAACCCGTAAGTTTTATTTTTACTTCCGCACAGTTAGATTTTAACCCTGTAAGTAAGTGAGCCATCAGCTACGTCCTTGATAACAATTAGTGGGTAGTTCCAGTTCCAGATGTTCCGGGCGAAATTTGGAATTCCGGTTCCTGTTCCGGATTTTTGAAAAATCTGAATTCCGGTTCTGTTTCTGGTTCCAGGGGTTTCGCAGTTTTACAGGCAGTTTCAGATCCGGAGGTTCCGAGAAAAATTTGGAATTCCGGTTCCGGATTTTTTAAAAATCTCAATTCCGGTTCCGGGTGTTCCGCAGTTCCGCGCATCACTAACAACAATATTTAATTTAACACCCGTTTTCATTGGTTGCGGGTTGTTTTGTATAACACGTTCCGTTTACTTGTTGTTCCATTATGTCGCATAGCTTCTTAGACCTATTTTTCTATTATTTATTTTAATTTGCAGGCTTGTTTTTTTGTTTCAGCTGTAAAAGGATTAATGTTTGCTTTATTCAACTGCTCACATATTTCACCTTATTACTTTTCAAAAGGACTAAAATAACACAGTAGGTGAATAAAAATATCTAAAGAAAATGTTTTTTTAATTGTTGGTATGGTACAAAACTGTTTTATTTAAAGAACAATATCTAGCAGCACTCAGTCGTTACTTTATTATACTTATGTGAAATAATACTACGTAATAATATCAAAAACCAAGCTTCTAAAATTTGTATTATTGGTAAAACAAAAAATATTTTTATGAAATTTTAGCTGTATTTTGTTTTTCGTGCAAAACCAATAATTTTGCTTTTCTTGTTTTAGGATGAAGAATGGATAGATTGGGATAATTAATGTTAATAATTCGTTGCCGTGCCGAAATATTTTTTTTTGATCTTATTTTCAAGCATTCTGCTGAACATAAATTGCTGTGGTATATGGCACATTATGGTAATCGCTCTATGTCATTATTGATATACATCGACAATCAAAGCACATACATTGTGATATATAAATTATTAATTATCCTTAAGCTAATTTCTGCGGGCTGTCTTGATTTATTGTACTTGTGGCATAGGTATCTAAATTACAACCACAAAACGTAAAATACGCGTGATTGCGCTAAGCCAGACCTGTGCACTGCCCCCCGGGGTTTTATTGGGGGAGGGGCAATTCCAAAACGAGGGGCAATTTTTTTGAAACGGGGGAGCAATAAAACGGGGGGCCAAGCAGGGGGGGGAATGAAAAAAAGGGAAAAAGAAAAAAAAGAAAGGAAAAGGGAGAAAGAGACAAAACAGCGAAAATAAGGTAAAAATATGTCTAAAATAGTTTAAAATACATTGAAATAGGCTAAAAACTGCAAAAAAATTGCGATGATGGCGTCATCAAAGGTCAAAAATGGCGTTATAATTTTTGGGTACTTTTTCATTTTTTGGCGGGGGTGGGGCAATAAAACGGGGGGAGGCAAATCCTCCAATAGAACGGGCGGGGAGGGGGCATTTCCAGACCATGCACAGATCTGCTGAGCGATTCATACCTGTTGTAATTTTAAAATCTAAAACATTGTAAAACAGAAACTTTGGAATAAGCTTCCTTCAAACGTTGTATCAGCTAATACTCTAAATAGTTTTAAAAATAAGATATCTAAGTTCAATTTTAATGATTTTACTAAATTTGACAGGCACTTGAATTAGTAGCCATCTTAGTTCACTCACTGGTGCCTTCTCCCTTTATTCCCTTTGTTTCTCACGTCTCTCTTGTCAATATGTTTTGCGTTTTTAGTTTTTGGGTTTGTTTTCATTACCTTTATGATCAAATTTGGAATTTATATGGCATGTCCCTATATCCTGAATTAAAGTATATAGTTAAAATGTATTGTTGTGATTAACAATTTTTAGGTAAATAAAGTTTATCTATCTATCTATCTAACAGAACTGAGCATTGCCCCCCGGGAGGGGTTTATTAGGGGGCTCCAAAATAGGGGACAAGCAGGGGAGAGAAAATAAGAAGGGACAAAAAGGCGAAATTTAAGTAAAAATAGGACTAAAATGGCTTAAAAAACATTGAAATAGGCAAAAAAAAACTGCAAAGTTTTTGCGATGATGGCGTTATAATAGGTCAAAATTTTTGTCAAAATGGCGCCATAATTTTTGGGTACTTTTTCATTTCTAGGCGGGGGGGGGCACACGCAAAGCCACTAATATTCCCGGGAGGCATTTCCAGACCGTGCACAGGTCTGATTGTAGTAATATAATATTTTATGCTGTTAATAATTCATTCTGTCTCACATAAGAATATGTTGGTTTATTATATGCATTGTTGCTTTATCGGGGGTGGATTTTCATTTTTAAAACTAAAACCAGTAAATTTAAAATTGTTTGGATTGTTGCAAAAGGTTTAATATATTTCAAATTTTAACTGACAATAAAACTTCAATTTCTGATCCTCAGCTATTATACGAACTAAAGCCACATATTTTATTTGTCACAGCTATTTCAAGTATTGCTACGTTTTGTCTTTTATTCCTTATTGGTAAAATCACTTGTGTAATATTCGTGCCTTCAAATATTTTTTTTCAATTTTACGTTTGTATTTCATAAAATATTAGTTCGCAATTTATAATTAGATGGCATATTAAAAACTGGAATTAAATGACTTTAAGCGCCATGAAAATATACGCAATTCAACGTTTTAAATAAATGTGATACTAATTAGGGTTTACGCAGTGTTTTTAAATTATATTTCAGTCCATATTTCTTTTATTGAGTAAAAATCTAAAACTTATTTGGAAAAACTCAAAAATTTAATTTTTTTGTTTTAATTTAAATAAAAAGTATAATGCTTATATAATAAGTATATTATAGCTTTTTATTGATCAATATTAACAACGTTGCTATAGTACTACTAAAAACTGTAATTTCCGAGAAAAAACTATAATGTGGTGTAAATCTGACTGCGTCCAAACTTAAGTTTTGAGGTTAAAATGATTGTTCTAAGCAATAAAAAGTTTAAAAATACGATAAAAGGTTTTTTGAACCAAAATTAGCGTTAAGTTTATCTATTTTTACTTCAAAATCGAAAAAAAAGATATGGCTAAATTGCGTTCCTCGAATTTTAACTTGAAACACCATTCCGGACCAATTTGTGCGGAAACCAGGACAACTCCCCCATTTTAAAAAATTTGTGTAAAATGCACCCCTTTTTTCAAAATCCTGGCCAAGTCCTTGACTGGAGGGGAGGTGGAATCCTCCGGACCGCCCCCAAAAAACATCTTTGGAAGCAGTGTGAAGAACTTTCTGATATACCTGTCTACATTTCTTGTAAAATCCAACAGACAACCAAATAAGAACCATAAAGTAAAGAGTACCTGTATTCTTGTTGTTCATAATCTACTTCGTTGTCTGCCACAACATCATTATCCACAGTGACGTAATATGCACTCTCATCTACTGGCTCCTCGCTCTCCCCGGGGAGGACATATTCACCCGGGGGTAGGTACTCCTCCTCGTAATACACAGCCTCTCCTTCCGCTAAAAACAATTCCGGCTGTAATAATGTTTAAAAAATAGACACCTTAACAGACCTGTGCACGGTCTGGAAATGCCCCCCGTTTTATTGCCCCCCCACCAAAAAAATGAAAAATTACCCTAAAATTATGACGCCATTTTTGACCTATGATGAGGCCATCATCGGGAATTTTTTGCAGTTTTTAGCCTATTTCAATGTATTTTAAACTATTTTAGACCTATTTTTACCTTATTTTCGCTTTTTTTGTCCCTTTTTTCCCTTTTCCCTTCTTTTTTCTCTTTTTTTTCTTTCTCCCCCACTTGCCCCCTGTTTTATTGCCCCCCCGTTTCAAAAAAGTTGCCCCCCCGTACCCCCCTATTTCGGAATTGCCCCCTCCGTTTTAACCCCGGAGGGGGGGGGGGGCAGTGCACAGGTCTGCCTTAGATATTTTCCAATAGAGATCTGTCGAAAAGGAGTATTTACCTGGGGGCAGGTACTCCTCCTCGTAATACACAGCCTCTCTTTCCGCTAAAAACAATTCCCGCTGTGATAATGTTTAAAAAATAGATACCTTAAATATGTTTCAATGCAGATCTGTCGGAGAGGATTATTTACCCGGGGGCAGGTACTCCTCTTCGTAGTACACAGCCTCTCCTTCCGCGAAAAACAATTCCCGCTGTGATAATGTTTAAAAAATAGACAGCTTAAATAAATTGGTGGATAGCCTCTCGGATTTTGAGGGGGGTATACCCGACCCCCCAAATTTGGGGGGTGTCCCAAAATTTTTTTTTTGGGGTCTACGCCAAATACCCCATTTTTAGCGTTTTTAGTTCTGGGAACCCCCAAATTTTAGGGGAGTGTCCAGGGTACCCCAAAATTTTAGGAGGGGAGGTATCGGCTATAGTCGGGATTTTTTGGGGGGTATGACGTATAAACCCCCAAACCCCCCTGCCCACCTATGCTTAAATATGTTCCAATGCAGAGTGGGGGGGGGGGGGGGGGGGGGGGGGCGTCCCCCCCTTTGTTTCTGGGGCCCCCGCCCCCCGCCGTCGGCCCGCCGCCTCCGCGCCCCCCCCCCCCCCCTTTTTTTTTTTTTTTTCCCCTCCCCGGGGGGGGCCCCCTGGGCCCCCCGGGCGCCTTTCTGTCGGAAAAGATTATTTACCCGGGGGCAGATGCTTATTATTTACCGCGTTGTACGCAGCTTTTCGTTCCGCCAGAAACGCAGTGTTTTTACGACTATATGACGGGTATACGCAGTGAGAGAGGGAGAGACCTACTTTATTTTTTAGTTTGACATTTTAACTCCTCGGTAATTTTTAGATGGACTTGAACTTGACTTGAACCATCTACACTTCAGAGCCAATAATTATGCACATATGTTTTTGGTCAGGAACACTAGGGGCAGCGGGTATAGTGTGCTCCCCAAAAATTTTAAAACTGCCAACAACTCCATCCTAAAATTTGGAGGTAGCCCGGAAACTCCTTTTCTATAATTTGGGTGGCCCCAGTACCAAAAATGCTAAAAATGGGAGTTTGTGTGATATCTAGTAAATACAAAAGATAAACAAAAACCAACATAAAAATTATAAAGACTTGCATACAAAATTTCAAAAATCACAAACTTGCTTATGGAATTTCATTGGTTTATTCTCAGTCGTCATAAGTATTAACCTTTTTCGTTTTAATAATAATAAAAGCCAACCTTACCGTGTTCAGCTCCTTCTGGCGGATAATAGGGTTCTACTGGAACATCATCAGCTCCGATTTCTGCTTCATTAACTCCATCTTTCTTGTATGTATAGGGAACTAACACAAGTGAGAGTTGCGATAATGGTTTGATCTAATAACAATCTTGGACGGGGGTTTACGTTACTCCCTTAAATTTATTTTTGTTTAAGGGCTGAGAATTAATTTAGTTCATTTAAATGAGCATCAGGTCAGGTTTATTCAAAAAAATTAAATTTTATAAACCTACCTAACCTAACATGACAAAATTTATGCAGGTGCACCAACATCTATTTTAAAAAGTTTAGCTTATTTTTGAATAAAAGTTTTGCAAAATGTTTTTTTTTTCTTTTTACCCAAAAAATGTACACATGAAAAACTTTAATTACGCAAAAAAACAGTCATTTTGGCGACGCGCAAAGTTAATGAACAGCGTTGTGCTAAATAGATCTTCATGCCATCTGTCATCTATAATATTCCCATGCGCAGTTCATTTTATAACTTTGAGCATAGCAAAAATAAGATCTGATGGCCAAAACTAAGACTGGCCGAATTTAAGTCAGTAGCTCTAAATTCCTAGTTGTGGGGAAAATTGAGTAAAATTTATTTTATTGCATGACGAAACGAATTCTAATTTCACGGCAGTACCGCCGAACCAAAATTTTGTTATGCTAGATACGACCATAAAAACTGACTTAAAACCATTCAAAAAAATTAACTATCAATGTGGCGAAATATTTGTGAGGGATTAAAGCCGCATTAGAAATCCTTAATTTAGTGACATTTAAAAAGCAAAACCTATTTCGGATTGTGCGATTATTTTAAAATTTATATTGAAAAGTCCAAAAGAATTGTGAATTTTTAATGATCAAGCAAAACTTTATTAAATCATTTGCGCAGCGATCCAAATTCTGCGGATCAATTTTCCGGAAATCGCTTTGACGTTGACTACCAAGGCCGCAAATCTCACCGTAGTACGCGGTTTTCTGCTCTTCTTCAAAAGCTTTCTCGCACTCCTCGATTATTTTCCCAGGGGTGATGTTCAAATCCTCCGCGGAATGTGCCAATATAAGCTCCTGGGTCTTCTGAAACATTAAGGCGCTGGGTTGGCTGAGGAGGTAGCTCCGGAGCTCCGTTGACCGGATTCCGGCCGTGAATTGCTCCCGGTAGAGTTCCGGTTCCACATCCGCCGGATAATAGCAGCTGACAAAATATGCGCGCAATTCACCCACATTAGAGAAAGATACTGTTTTTACGGTGACGTGCAAAATCACATAAAAGTAGTGTAAAATCCCCCATAACGTGGTGCAAAAACTCCATAACAATCAGAAACGAGTTTGCAAACTAAAATGTGTTAAAAAAACTAAGTTTTAATCATATAAGCATTAAAAATGTTTTAATTTTTTCCTAAGCCTAAGCAAAGACCTAAAATCAAGCTAAATTTTATCATGATAAAATTTTGTTGTATTTTCCAAGTGTCAAAATTTAAAGGAAATATTGCAAACGCATTATATTTATGGGGAATTTACACCACCTTATGGGGATTTTGTAACGTTTATGAGGATTTTGGCCTATGGGGAATTTGTCCATGGGGTTTTTATACGGACCCATTTCAATGTAAGATTTTATGCTATTTTCCCAGAAATTATTGAAAAATTAGTGTAAACTGATATTTTCTATTTATTGTCTTAGTGCCGACAGTTTGCTTAGGGTATTAAGGTTTTTATTTACAATCAAACCGTCGGCAGAACCGTCGGCAAAGATCACGATCGTTATTTTACTACGGTACAAAAAGTCACAATTAGCATAAAATTAACCACCTCCGACACTCATAACGTGCGCTTTGTGTTAGAAGATAGAATCACTACAGTTGCAAGTATTTTTTATGAAGAATCCGGCTACATAGCCCGACAGTACCTTTTAGTTTCAAAGCATTTTTACTATGACACAAAGAATCGGAAGAGGCTCAAAAAAAATCGTAACTGTGACTCTTTTCCTATTTCAGACCTGTGCTCGCCCCCCCCCGGGTTTTATTGGGGGGGGACCATTCCAAAACGGGGGGCACGGGGGACTTTTTAACTATTTTAAACGGAGGCGAGGGCAATAAAACGGGGGGGCAAGCAGGGGAGAAAGAAAAAAAAGAGAAAAAAAGGAGAAAGAGAAAAAAAGAAAGGGAAAAAAGGGACAAAAAAAAGCGAAAATAAGGTTAAAATAGGTCTAAAATGCCTAAAATACATTGAAATAGGCTAAAAACTGCAAAAAATTCACGATGATGGCGTCTTCATAGGTCAAAAATGGCGTCATAATTTTAGGGTACTTTTTCATTTTTTGGCGGGGGGGAGGGGGGGCAATAAAACGAGGGGGGGGGGAATCCTCCAATAAAGCGGGGAGGGGGGGCATTTCTAGACCGTGCACAGGTCTGCTCTTTGAATACAGTAATTGTGACTTTTCTTTGTGTTATAGTAACGACGAACGGCGACTTTTAACCTGTCAGACCTGTGCACGGTCTGGAAATGCCTTCCCCCCGTTTTATTGGAGGATTCGCCCCCCCCCCGTCCCCCCGCCCCCCCCAACAAAAAATGAAAAAGTATCCTAAAAATATGACGCCATTTTTGACCTATGATGACGCCATCATCGCGAATTTTTTGCAGTTTTTAGCCTATTTCCATGTATTTTAAGCCATTTTAGACCTATTTTTACCTTATTTCCGCTTTTTTTGTCCCTTTTCCCTTCTTTTTTTCTCTTTTTTTTTCTTTCCCTCCTGCTTGCCCCCCCCCCCGTTTCAAAAAAGTTGCCCCCCGGGGGGGGGGGGGGTGGGGGTTCCGACGAATAGATTTGGAAACTGGAACATCCACCTAAAAAGAAAAAAATCCGAGCTATTTTTAATAATAAAATTACAATAAACATAAGAACTTACAGAATAATTAAAAAAACGGATCTTACTTGTGCGTTTTTTGTTGGCTTTATTTACACGTATAATACATTTTCCTTGTGTTTATATGTGTTTAAAAGCATTATTAAAAAGTTTCTAAAATTAAAGTTAATAGTTTTGAATATTTTGGTAAATTTCGTTATTTTTCAGATTTTTATTAAAAAAATGTAAAAAAATTTTATTGTAGCTTTTTAATTTTTTTTTGGTATGCTACAAACATAAAAGGCACATTGGGCTTTACAGTTTTTAACACAATTTTTATTCGATGGCACCAAAAAGCTCTTTTCTTTTTTCTTCACGATTAAATAAAAAACACTGAGTAAAGAAAACAAAAATAATCAAATCATAAAAAAATAAACTAATTATGCACTAGAATATTTTTCTTTTTGTTTCAACCATTTGTTTCAAAACAGAAGTAAGTTATAAATGAAACGACCAAATCTAATTTTTTTCAGCTTTTTGGTTAAAGGAGCACTGTCACAAATCAAATTCCTATAACGCCTGAACCGGACTGCTCCTTTAATACTAAACCGATTCAGCTGAAATTTAAATATGTTGTAGCCTTGTAGTGGTGCACTATAAATACCAAAGTTGAGTTAGGTAGGTTTGGTATTAAAGGAGCAGTCCGGTTCGGGCGTTATAGGAATTTGATTTGTGACAGTGCTCCTTTAACCAAAAAGCTGAAAAAATTAGATTTGGTCGTTGCGTTATAACTACTTATATATTTTTTGAAACATTTCAAATGGTTAAAAGAAGTTAAACAAAAAGAAAAATATTAGTGCAGTAATTAGTTTATTTTTATGACTTGATTATTTTTGTTTTCTTTACTAAGATTAATACTTTTATTTAATAGCTACCTTGAAGAAAAAAGAAAGAGCTTTTGGTGCCATCGAATAAAATTGTGTTAAAAACTGTAAAGCCCCATGTACTTTATGTTTGTAGCATACCAAAAAAAAAATAAAAAAGCTACAATAAAATTTTTTTACATTTTTTTAATAAAAATCTGAAATAACGGAATTTATTGTTTTTACCAAAATATTCAAAACTATTAACTTTAATTTTAGAAACTTTTAATAATGCTCTTTTAAACACATTATATAAACATAAGGAAAATGTAATATACGTGTAAAATCAAAGCCAACAAAAAACGCACAAGTAAGATCCGTTTTTTTTAATTATTCTGTAAGTTCTTATGTTTATGATTATTATTGAAAATAGCTGGGTTTTTTTTGTTTTTAGGTGGATGTTCCAGTTTCCAAATCTGTTCGTCGGGAGTCAGAGGATGAAGCTAGCAACCCTATACTGGAGCGACAAAAACACATAAACTCGACCTATCGCCGGCTCAACAAACTTGCACTCGTATGACTTATAATATTCATATTTTATTCATTTGTGTTAGTTAGAAAAGGGGGAAGTGTACGCAGACCTGTGCACGGTCTGAAAATGCCCCCCGTTTTATTGGAGGATTTATCGCCCTACCCCCCCCCCTCCCCGCCAAAAAATGAAAAAGACCCTAAAATTATGACGCCATTTTTGACCTATGATGACGCCATCATCGCGAATTTTTTTTGCAGTTTTTAGCCTATTTCAATGTATTTTAAGCCATTTTAGACCTATTTTTACCTTATTTTCGCTTTTTTTGTCCCTTTTTTCCCTTTTCCTTTCTTTTTTCTCCTTTTTTTCTCTTTTTTTCTTTCTCCCCTGCTTGCCCCCCCGTTTTATTGCCCCACCCGTTTCAAAAAAAGTTGCCCCCCGTGCCCCCCCCATTTCGGAATTGCCCCCCCGTTTTAACCCCGAGGGGGGGGGGCAGTGCACAAGTCTGCGTACGTGTAAAATGATTGGCACAATTCAATTACACGTATGGGTTTCCAGATTTTGGGCGGTTACCACATTTTGGAATTAAGTGGTAGAACGGCGAAAAACTTTCGCTGGCAGATTGAAAGGGCGAAAATTTCATTGGAGCTAGCTTCCAAATACCACGTTTTAGTGTTTTTAGTGACTGAGATCCGGTAAATCAGGGGAGTTTCTTTAAATTTTAGGGGTTGACTGTCTGCAGTTTTTTTTTTGAGGGTATACGTGTAAATCTCCTACCCCCCATGCCCACTTATGATCTCACGCAATGTAGAAACGTTAAGTTAAGATTTGCCGTTACTTTTTCACAGCCGTTATTTTACATTAAGGGTTTCCCCGCTATTAAAAGCCTTGCATTGATTTAAACTTTAAAAAAATATAATTTTTGTTTAAAAAAGATTAATTTGATGGAAAAAAACTGTTTATCTTCGATAATAAACAGTTTTTGTTCGAAATTTTTGATTTCTTTGTTGTTTAGTTAAATATTTAATTTATTAATGGAATCAGCCTGGTATGATTAAATAAAATTAACCCCGTTTTCTTTTTCAACCCATGATGGGAATTTCGTTGAATAACGCATTCGTTTTCATAAAGATTAATTTGAATTTAATGTTTTGTTTGAGGAAAACGATGTATTAATATAATTGTTTCTGAGATTGAATGTGATATATTTTTTAAATTAACGGATTTTCCGTGAAGTCTGATTTTGCTTCTCCCCAGTTTAGACAAGAAGGCGCTACCTGGAAGACGCGATTAAGCTTTACCGGTTTTATCGGGAATGTGACGAGTTTGAGATTTGGGCGAAGCAGACGGAACTTTTGCTCCAGGAACAGCCCACCTCTGAAAATGTAGAAGCTAGTCGCAAGAAATTCGACGTAAGTATTGATTTACTAAGCTTAAAGTATGTTACGCAAGGCCGATTACTAACTACTTTTTTTATTTTATCAAAATTTTATGTATAGTAGTTTCAAATTTTAGTTTTAAAATTTTTTTCATTTCGAAGTAAGTAAATTGGATAAAATAAGGAACCGCAAGGCCGAGTACTCATATTTTTAATTTAATTAAAATCGGCATGTGTAATGGTCTTACATTTTAATTTGAACAGTTTTATTTTTAGGACGTGGTAACGGATATCAAAGCGAACGGCGGTACCCAGCTGAACGAAATAAACGCAATGGCAGAGGAGTTGATAGAAGCCGGACACAGTCAAAAAGACCATATCAAATCCAGGCAGCTTCGAGTCAACAAACTGTAAGTCTACTGAGCATGGAAATCTGTGCCCTAGAAGGTTTTAACGGAGGGAGAGTGAAAAATTTTTAAAACAAGGATGTAGAAAAAAAAAGGGGGACGTCGATTAGGTCAAACGGACAAAATTATAAGGTCAAAAATAGCAACAAAAAATTGATAATATCCAGGTAGCTCCGAGTCAATAAACTGTAGTTTTTTAGAACCTTCCCATCCCCCAAATGTTGGGTATCGGACATACCCTCCCACTCCCACCGAAATTCGGGACGTTTCATCGTCTCCCGATGGCTCATAAATTCCAAAATATAAATGGCTGCAGCTGCGGCACAAATAATTTCGTGAATTCGTGAAATATTATAGATTCATTATAAGCAGGTTATTCAGAGTTGTGTTTTGGGCATTCTTCAAGTATAACCCATTTAATTACATGGACTACTTTAGGTATAGACGAACTAACAGTTTGAATCCCTTATTTTTCATGTAACTTATTGTGAGAGTACTTATAAATAACCTAATCGTGGACTGTAGACCTTAGTTTCCCTAAGCAACCTAAGCAAAACCTAAAAATCAAGCCAAATTTAAACTTTAGTTTGATTTTAAGGTTTTGCTTAGGCTGCTTAGGGAAACTAAGGTCTACACTCCACGATTCAGGTTGCTCATTAGTTTTATCTTAACAAAATTTTTAAGTTTACGTGTTTTTCTTAAGATTTATCAAAAAAAATATTTATTTTAATTAATTGTACTTGAAAAATAAGGGATTCAAACTGTTAGTTCGTCTATACCTAAAGTAGTCCATGTAATTAAATGGGTTATACTTGAAGAATGCCGTGTTTTGTTTAGATGGGAGACGCTACTGCGAGAAAGGGACTCGAAGAAGCAAGCGTTGGAAACTGCGGAGAGCATTGCGGCTTTTAACGAGACTTGCGAGGAGACGCGCTCTTGGATGGCGGATAAGTTCGACCTCCTGGACAAAGACGCGGACGCGAAGGATTTGAAAGGTTTGCAGGTGCGTTGAAGGGATTGTATCGTTGTTGTTGTTGTTGTTGTTGAATAACCTGAAACTTATCTTCCCTATGCAGATTATACAAAGCAGACCTGTGGACGGTGGGGGGAGGTCAAACCCCAAATTTTATTGGGGGGGGGGCCCCCCCGTTTAAATGCCCCCCCCCGCCAAAAAATGAAAAAGTACCCTAAAATTATGACGCTTTTTTTGACCTATGATGACGCCATCATCGCTTTTTTGCAGTTTTTAGCCTATATCAATGCTATTTTAGAAAAAGCCCTTTTAGTCCTATTTTTGACCTTATTCTCGCTTTTTTTTGTCCCTTTTCCCTTATCTTAAGTTTTGAGGCTGTTAGAAGTATTTTAAAGACATTATTTTTCTTCATTTTTCCAACATAGGGGGGGGGGGGGGTTGACTTTTTCTTCCCCCCGTTTCAAAAAGGGGGGGGTTGCCCCCCGTGCCCCCCAATTCGGGGGTTGCCCCCCCCCCCCCCGTTTAACCCCGGGGGGGGCGTGCAGATTATGCAAAGGGCAGACGCTAAGACAAGCCAGGAGGTGCGAAAATGTTTCACCCCTATGGTTAAGAGTCTTCGTCCAACATTAATAACGATGTTGGCAACCTTTATCGCTAGAGTGTTCACTACATGCAGTGTTCACCCATTCCGACGTCTTTATCTAAAGGATTTTTTAAGTCGATCTTACTATTTAACGTCGTACATGGTCAGTTAGGTGTTCCTGCAAGGCCAGTGCTACAACCTCCACACACAATAGAGTTGTATTTGTCCACTGGTTTGCTAGATGGAAAACTGCCATGTGTGGCCGACGTACAACAACAAACACTCTAGCCATGCCACGCTGGACACATTTCTATAAAAGAAAAGATCCAGCAACCAGGTTTAGGTGGTAGTGGAACCCGTAGGCCCGTTAGGTGCTGCCCGAAGGTCAGCACAGTCCTGGTGGCTCAATGGCACGGATTGGATCGTTGTTACCACCATAGGTGGGCAGGGGGGTTATACCCCTCAAAAATCCCGACAATAGCCGCCACCCCCCCCCCTAAAATTTGGGGGTACCCCGGACACCCCACCTCTAAAATTTGGGAGGTCCCAGTACTAAAACGCTAAAAATGGGGTATTATTGAGATATATACGCCAAAAATTTTTTTTGGCACATCCCCCCCAAATTTCAGGGGTCGGGTATACCACCGCCAAAAATCCGGGAGGCTGCCCACCTATGGTCGTTACTATGATAAAAAGAGTCAGAATCAGTATAAAATCGACGTGACTCTCGACTCATTACAGTTATATTATTTGCGTGTTAAGAGTAGCGATGTTCCTACCCTCCAATATCACGCTCCGGTCATTTAAAGCGAAGGAAACTTCGGAGCTCTGCCTCTTAAATGGGCTATTTGAAGCTTATTTAAGCTTGAAATATATTTTAAACTACCGTAGCTGCATTTTTAGTGAACTTTTTTATTGTTTTAAATAAGTTTTTGAAAAAAATTTAGGTTACAAAAAAAAATTTTGACAAAATAATATTATACCATCACTGTTTAATTATTCATGAAATTAATATGAAATAGGGCGAAGCTCTAGAGCTCCGAAGCTCCCGGGGTAGCTCCGGAACTCCTAAAAGCGGAGCTCCGCTCCGGAGCTCCTGAGTTCGGAGCTTCGGAAAACATTACTAGTTAAAAGATAGAGTCAGAGTTACGAGTATTTTATGCCGTTTTGAACCTATATGTGGTTGTAACGTCGCTATGTTTGACGCAGAGATTGGAGTTTGTTAAAAGACTCACTTTAGCTGTAAGACATGCGAATTTTGTAAGAAGGACTTGGACGCTATTGAGCTGGGGTTGAAAGATTTGTAGGCGAATTCGAACCTTTTTGGTGATATTCAAAGCAATATTACACCACTTTTTGAGCGGTGTTCGCATTTGGAAAAGTTTGTCTAAGCATTATAGATCAAAAAATTTAAAAAAAGGATTAGTAAAAACATCAAGAGGTTTGTCGGTTAAATTTGGTTTGTTTTACGCGTAATGAATGCGTCAAGAATTTAAATATTCCATGGGCGGGTTAAAAATGTATTTAAGAGGAACCTAGATAATTGTGCATATTGTGCAGGGGTTCATATTATTAGGTTGACTGTTGTAATGAGAGCGGAAACAGGGAGAAATATTTTAGGTGAATCGCTTTGTTTTTAATTAATTAGCACTAGATACTTTTTCCTCTTTCTCTGTTAGATAATCTTAGTTGAAGAGTTAAAGGAAATCGAGTTTATTACAATATTGTTTTCCAATAACTTTAGGCACTACAAAGACGTCATCAAAACCTAGAAAGGGAATTAAAACCGGTTGAAGAAAAAATGAAGCTGTTGGAAGAATTAGCGAAACAAGTATGCTTTTTAGTGACTATTATTACTTGAAACATCGAATTTAAAAAAAAAACTTTTAAAAAAATATAATGGTGTGATTGACTTAAATTTTATCTTGTAAAGAAACAAAATATTAAAACGTTTATTATTGTTGTGTTAGCTTTTTTTCTTTAAAAATCCATTGATTGTGTGCTGATTTTTAATATTTTAATTTATTTCATACTCGTGTTTATTCAGGTAAAAGAAGCGCACCCAGAACAGGCGGCAGCGATCGACCGCACACTAAAAGACCTACAAAGACAATGGCTGGAACTGAAAAGGAAAGCGGCGGACAGAAGGAAAATGCTGGAGGAAACCCAAGGACAGCAGATGTTTCAGGTTATTTTCCTTTGTTTATAAAATTTATGTATTAATTTTGAAATGGTTTTTTTTTCTTAGGCGTATGTATCTTTAGCGTCAAGAGTATTACAAACGCTCTCAAGTGTGAAAAATTTTTATATTAGATTGGAGTATTTTATGAAGATATCTGCGCAACAGACAAAATTATCCTATAAATGAAATTCGAACACGACTGCATTTTGTTTTTTATTGAAGTTTGAATTAAACATAAATAGTTTTAACGTAATAAATTAATTTTACGTAATCTATTAATTTTTATAAAATATCAAATTAAAATCATATTTTTCAAGTTAAATAATTAATGATAAAATAATTATAATTGCAGAATGCAGTAGCGGATTTGGGAAATTGGATTGAAAAGACAAAAGATCAACTGGCAGATGAACAAAAAGCCGTGGATGTGGAATCAGCGGAGGAATTACTTAAAAAACACTATGATATCAGGTATATTCTTCTACTAATTAAATGAACGGTGATTGCTGTTTTTAATATCAATTTTTTGGTTAGATATCAAGCCTCGTATACCCTCTTCCGACGATACTGATTGGGTGAAAAAGTTCGATCTTAAAATAAAAGAATATAAAAAATTGTACCCATTTATTTAGCATAATATTAAGTAAAATTATTAGATGGTTAATTTATGAATTTATGGTTTCACTTGACGGAATGAGAAGTATTTATCCCGCGTAATTTTTGAATCTTTGAACTCTACTGATTCGATTCTTTGATTTATTTATTAATAAATCCTGTTGCTTGTTTTTTTTTGCATTATTTTGTTTTTATTTGTAGGGACGATTTAAAAGCGCACGAAGATGAATTTGCATATGTTAAAGAATTGGGGCGAAGATTGCTGGAAAAAAACAGAGGAGGCTCTGGTGATGTGCAGGTTTGTTGTTAGTTTTTTTTATTTATAATTGTAAATACAGGCTTGGAGTGGGAACTTGCGCATACGATACTTCAATGTAAAATTCAGATAGGTTTCATTAAAGGGAATGATTATTTCAAATTGTTATGAAAATACAGATAGTTTTTTAGTCTAACTCTAGTTTTTTGCTTTATAAAATAAGAAAATATAGATAAAAACTTTAAGTCCAATGTGTATTTGTTAAAGATGTATTTGTGGTTAAAGATTTTTTTAAAATCTTTAACAACCAGCCCAATGTGGTTTTTGAAAATCTTTAACGGTCCAGAAGTTGAATCTAAAACACGTAAAATTAGTTAAAAAACAATTTAAAATATTAAAAGCAAAATTAGAAAATAATTAAAACCTAATAGCTAACCTAGAAACTTTAGTCATATGAAAAACCATAATTATTGTTCTTTTTTTATCCATTCAGGAAAATAAATTTCAAAGATAAAATTTTTTAATTTGAATTGACATTGTTTTTTATTTGAATTTAGAAACTATAAAAAGGCTTGTTTGAACACAAAAGCTAAGAGGCCTTTGTGAAATGTGAAAGGTAGAAAACCAATCTTGAATATAAAAACTTAAAACGTATAATGAGCTTTCTCACGTCAGCTGTTTCTTTGTTTTAGAAAACCTTGGATCATTTGGAAAGCGAACGTAAAGGTCTGAACGACGTCTGGTCGGCCAAGGAAGCGGCCCTCCAGGACATGCTGGAAAAGCAGCTTTTCGAACGAGAGGCGGATTATATCGACGCCGCAACCAAAGGTCACGAAGCCTTCCTGGAAATCGCGGACTTGGGGGTACGTTTCGGATTCGCCGATTTCCGTTTTCGTTATGTTGTAAAAATTTGAATCTTTTTTTTCGCTTTTACTCGTAGGACCGCTATTTGGTGCTTGGAAAAATAAGCGGAAGCCGATTCGTTAGGTTTCATTTTTGAAACGATGATTTATTTGGCTTGGGCTTAGGCTTAGATAACAAGCCTAAGATAACTACTGGGAGATAAGAGGCTTTGTAAAGTAAATGATAAGTGTCCGTATGGGCAGCGATAGCGCGCCGGACTGAGAACAACAGAGCTCGAATTCAAGGAAAAAAGAATGGGCTCCGGGTATGAATCCTGGTACGGTACACGCAACTATCACCACAAATAAACAACACAACACTCATCACAACTAAAAACCCAAAAATCTTGGGGCTCACTTTTGACCCCAAGCTCACATTCAACAGACAACTTCGCAAATACACACAGCAAAGCGCGCAAAAACTCAAAATCATTAGCGCACTCACAGCAACATCGTGGCGTAAACCAAAAGAAACACTCACACGCACATACAAGGCAATCACTCGACCAATAATCGAGTATGCCAGCTCAGTCTGGGGCCCCACAACATCAAACACACAAATTAACAAACTGCAAACAATACAAAACACTGCTCTCAGGGTCGCAGCAGGGCACACCACAGACACAAACACACATCATACACACAGAGACTAAAGTCCTCCCAATAGCAACACACATTCAACTCCACGCAAAACAAGCAAAATTGGCAGCCATGTACTCAAACAATCCACTCAACTACTTAAAACAACAACCTGCACCCAGCAGGCTCAAAAAGCAAAATATATTTCAGAACAACAACTACACAACAAAGATTCCAACAGACATACACAACAAAACTTACAAAGCACTAAAACAACAAATCCACACAGTCACAAACCACATCAACAACACTCGAATAAACCCAATACTCCAAACAAAAGCACCAACAATAAGCAATGAAGAAGAAAATCTTCCTTGCGGGGTCAGGAGAACCCTCATCAAACTCAAGGCGGGGAAATCTCCTTTCCTCTACTCCTACCTACACAAAATCAACCCTACACAACACACATCACCAAACTGCCCGCTATGCAAAACACAAACACACACAACACAACATCTGTTCACATGCTCACACATTAACACACTTTTGGACCAGAGGACCTTTGGGTGAACCCCACAGCGGTTGCAGATCTCCTACGAGAGTAGAAAGAGGGGGTGAGCAAGGCGAAGAGCGTGCCGGATGGAAATGACCAGGGTTGAATGAAACTCTGGTCGCTGGCAAAAGACAACAATCCTGGTACGGGTAATTTTTAATTTTCTCTCTGTCTCCACAAAACCGTCGTCTTATTTCGCCTCGAGTTATGGGTCGTCACACATTTTCGAGTGCGCGTGGGATATTAAAAATTGCGTATCAATTATAGGGCAGCGATATATTCCTCTAAATAGCAGACCTCACGGTACTCATAGATGTTTTTGGTCGGGTCCGCTAGGGGGGTCCACCTCCGGGTGGAAGGCCAAAATTTTTTAGGGGGGCCCGTACCCCCTGGCTTTTTAGGAGGGTCGACCCCGGGTGCGAGATTTGAAATTTGGGGGGGGGTCAGGGGGTCCAATTTTTTAACAAAATTTTTTTAACTAAATAATTTAAGTGTTTTTAGGTCTAATATTGAGTTTTATGTACTAAAACCGCCTATTTAGGCCTAAAAAGTGTATTTAAAAAATCATGTTTTTGACAGTAAATAAAAAAATATACTTCCAAGTTGGTCGGGAGGGGGGAGGGTGGTCAGCCTCGCTAGGGGAGGGGGTTCAGGCTGGGCCGCTCTCGAGCTTTGGGGGGGGGGGCTGGATTTTTTCTAGGGGGGTCCAAAATTTTGGCTCTAGGGGGGGGGGGTGGACCCCTCTGTCCCGCCCCCAACAACATCTATGACGGTACTGGGTTTTAACTTTTCGGTCTTTGTCATTTTGAAGGCGTTTTAACTTTTACTGTAATCCGTCTGAGATTGTAAACTATATTTAACAAAAAATGTATTATGGCGTTATAGATGTCTGATTAGCATAAGTGGGCGGGGGAAGGGGTTGGGGGTTATACCCCCAAATCCCGATTATAGCCGACCCCCCCTCTTCTGCCGACCCTCTCCTATAATTTGGGGGTACCCCAGGCGCCGAAGGCCAAAACCTACCCCAAAAATCACAGGGGAAGGGTTAGGTTAGATTTTGCTTAGCTTAGGTTTTGCTTAGGCTTAGGCTTAATTTAGATTTTGCTTAGGCTTAGGTTTTGCTTAGGCTTGGCTTAGGTTTTGTTTAAGCTTAGATTTTGCTTAACTTAGATTTTGCTTAGGCTTGTACTAAGCTTTTGCTTTGACTTAGGTTTCACTTAGGCTTAAGCTTTAGGCTTAAGTTTTGCTAAAAATTAAGTTTTGCTAAGGCTTAACTTAACCTTAACTTAAATTTTGCTTAAGCTTAGCTTAGGTAATTGCTTAGGCTTAGATTAGTCGCTGATTTTCTTTACCGTTTTTGGCGTAGATTTTGGCCCTTCTCGCCCCGGACACCCCCTCCCCAAATTTGGGGGTCCCAGTACCAAAAACGCTAAAAATGGGGTATTTGAGGTATACTTCAAAAAAATTTTTTTGGACACTCCCCTTAAATTTCGGGGGTCGGGTATACCCTCCCCCCAAAATCCGGGAGGCTGCCCACCTATGCTCATAAGCATAGGTGGGCAGCCTTCCGGATTTGGGGGGTATACCCGACCCCCAAAATTCGGGGGGTGTACCAAAAAAAATTTTTGGGTATACCTCAAATACCCCATTTTTAGCGTTTTTAGTAATGGGACCCCCCAAATTTTAGGGGGGAGGGTGTCCGGGGTACCCCCAAATTTTAGGGGAGTGTCGGCTATAGTCGGAATTTTTGAGGGGGGTATAACCCTCCAACCCCCTCCTTGCCCACTTATGCTCATAAGCATAGGTGGGCAGCCTCCCGGATTTTGGGGGGTATACCCGACCCCCGAAATTCGTGGGGTGTACCAAAAATTTTTTTGGATATACCTCAAATACCCCTTTTTTAGCGTTTGTAGTACTGGGACCCCCAAATTTTAGGGGGGAGGTGTCCGAGGTACCCCCAAATTTTAGGGAAGTGTCAGCTATAGTCGGAGTTTTTGAGGGGGTATAACCCCCCAATCCCCTCCCTGCCCACCTATGCTCAAAAGACGTGATAACAACGCAGTGAAGTACGGGTACGAATAAAGCAGGAGTTTAGAAAGTAACAATATCGTCGTTACTACGGCAAAATGAGCCAGAATTCGTATAAAATTTATGCGACTGTGACCTATTTTAAATTTTTAACAGAACCTATTAACTACATTATGAGTCACAGTCACGTGAATTTTTTAATGACAGTGGCTCATTTTGCCGTAGTAACGCCACGATATAAAATAGTTTTTAATTATCAGCTGTTGGGACATAAAACTGGCAATACACGATTTGAATTCGTAATCTCAGGTCACAGTAACACACCGATCGATCTGCGAAGCTCAGACTATTGGGCGTTATACTTGCTGAAAAATCAACACGACGTATCTTTTTTTTTTGTTTCAGGATTCCGTGGAAGGAGTGGAGAATTTGCGAAAGCGGCACGCGGATTTCGAGTCCAAGCTGAGCGCCCAAGACGATCGGATCCGGGCCTTCGACGACACGGCGGAGAAGCTGATTGGCGCCCGCCACGTGGACACGCCCTATATCAACGACAGACGCGACGAGGTCGGTTGCTGATTGGCTGGTTTATTATTTTAACGCACTCGACTTTTCCCGGCCAGTGCACATCTTTTCTGTAAACTTTAGGTCTGTAAACTTTAGGTTGGTTGTTGATTGATCGGTTGTTTATTCAAAGTTGTGAAAATGATCGATAAATTAAATGATTTAAACTATAAATTGTGCAAAAAATTTTAAATGGTGAAATATGTCGCTGACAAAATGTTTGATTTATGCTACAATCTACTATCATATCAATATGTAGCTAAAAAAACCAGGCCATACACAACCAAAAAAACGACAGGCCATTTTTTATTACAGAGGCGAAGTACCTGATTGGCGCCCGCCACGTGGACACGCCCTATATCAACGACAGACGCGACGAGGTCGGTTGCTGATTGGCTGGTTTATTATTTTAACGCACTCGACTTTTCCCGGCCGGTGCACATCTTTTCTGTAAACTTTAGGTGTGTAAACTTAAGGTTGGTTGTTGATTGGTCGGTTGTTTATTCAAAGTTTGTGAAAATGATGGATAAATAAAATGATTTAAACTATAAATTGTGCAAAAAATTTTAAATGGTGAAATATGTCGCTGACAAAATGTTTAATTTATGCTACAATCTACTATCATATTAATATGTAGCTAAAAAAACAGGCCATACACATCCAAGCCAGGCCATCTTTTCGTTAGAGACGCGAAGTAGCTGACTGGCGCCCGCCACGTGGACACGCCCTATATCAACGACAGACGCGACGAGGTCGGTTGCTGATTGGCTGGTTTATTATTTTAACGCACTCGACTTTTCCCGGCCGGTGCACATCTTTTCTGTAAACTTTAGGTCTGTAAACTTTAGGTTGGTTGTTGATTGATCGGTTGTTTATTCAAAGTTTGTGAAAATGATCGATAAATTAAATGATTTAATTTATAAATTGTGCAAAAAATTTTAAATGGTGAAATATGTCGCTGACAAAATGTTTAATTTATGCTACAATCTACTATCATATCAATATGTAGCTAAAAAAACAGGCCATACACATCCAAGCCAGGCCCTCTTTTCGTTACAGAGGCGAAGTAGCTGATTGGCGCCCACCACGTGGACACGCCCTATATCAACGACAGGCGCAACGAGGTCGGTTGCTGATTGGCTGGTTTATTATTTTAACGCACTCGACTTTTCCCGGCCGGTGCACATCTTTTCTGTAAACTTTAGGTGTGTAAACTTAAGGTTGGTTGTTGATTGGTCGGTTGTTTATTCAAAGTTTGTGAAAATGATCGATAAATTCGATAAATTAAATGATTTAAACTATAAATTGTGCAAAAAATTTTAAATGGTGAAATATGTCGCTGACAAAATGTTTGATTTATGCTACAATCTACTATCATATCAATATGTAGCTAAAAAAACCAGGCCATACACAAGCCAAGCCAGGCCATTTTTTTATTACAGAGGCGAAGTAGCTGATTGGCGCCCGCCACGTGGACACGCCCTATATCAACGACAGACGCGACGAGGTCGGTTGCTGATTGGCTGGTTTATTATTTTAACGCACTCGACTTTTCCCGGCCGGTGCACATCTTTTCTGTAAACTTTAGGTGTGTAAACTTAAGGTCGGTTGTTGATTGGTCGGTTGTTTATTCAAAGTTTGTGAAAATGATCGATAAATTCGATAAATTAAATGATTTAAACTATAGATTGTCCAAAAAATTTTAAATGGTGAAATATGTCGCTGACAAAATGTTTGATTTATGCTACAATCTACTATCATATCAATATGTAGCTAAAAAAACCAGGCCATACACAAGCCAAGCCAGGCCATTTTTTTATTACAGAGGCGAAGTACCTGATTGGCGCCCGCCACGTGGACACGCCCTATATCAACGACAGACGCGACGAGGTCGGTTGCTGATTGGCTGATTTATTATTTTAACGTACTACACGTTTCCTGGCCAGTGCACATCTTTTCTGTAAACTTTAGGTCTGTAAACTTTAGGTTGGTTGTTGATTGGTCGGTTGTTTATTCAAAGTTTGTAAAAATGATCGATAAATTAAATGATTTAAACTATAAATTGTGCAAAAAATTTTAAATGGTGAAATATGTCGCTGGCAAAATGTTTGATTTATGCTACAATCTATATCTACTATCACAGACCTGTGCACTGCCCCCCGGGGGTTTATTGGGGGGTAATTCCAAAACGGGGGGCAACTTTTTTGAAACGGAGGAGGGAAAAGCAGGGGAGAAAGAGAAAAAAAAGAGAAAAAAAGGCATAATTTAAGTAAAAATAGGTCTTAAATGGCTCAAAAAGCATTGAATTAGGTCAAAAATTGCGTCATAATTTTTGGGTACTTTTTTATTTTTGGGGTGGGGGGGCAATAAAACGAGGGGGGGGGCACAGCCACTCATAGTATAGTCCGGAGGGGGGCATTTCCAGACCGTGCACAGGACTGCTATTATATCAATATGTAGCTAAAAAAACCAGGCCATACACAAGCCAAGCCAGGTCATTTTTTCGTTACAGAGGCGAAGTAGCTGATTGGCGCCCGCCACGTGGACACGCCCTATATCAACGACAGACGCGACAAGGTCGAATGCTGATTGGCTGGTTTATTATTTTAACGTACTAGACGTTTCCTGGCCAGTGCAAATTTTTTTTGTTAGCTTTAGATTGATATAATAATAATATAAGGGAATATTTTAGGTAGTAAATCGGCGAAAAGCGGTGAAAAACAAGGCTGTTGATAGGAAAAACCGTTTGAAATCGGCATTGGACTTTCAGAGCTTTAGAAGAGATGCGGAAGAGGTAAGTCCAATGTTTTATATAACTAGAAAGAAGAAAACATTAATATATTTATTCAACCTGACAGGAACAAAAGAAAAAAACACTAATTTATATACCCACTAAATAGTAATTAGATATAACCGAGTATTTAAGTACGGTCCAGACCTAAAAAGAAACCTATCAATTCTAAAAAAAATCTATTTTAGCTGGTAAAAATGTCTAAAAGATATTTCATATAGGGCCACCAAAGTTAAATAATAAATTATATAACATTGTAGTTAAAAATTGTCTCCTGTAATTCCTAATAGGGCAATTAATCGTCAATAAATAGTATGGCATTTTAGTAAAATTTTAATAAAATGATTTAAGCTGACGCTGTGGATCGAGGAAAAAATGAAGATTGCCACAGATGATTCGTATAAAGACGGGAAGAATTTAGAGCGAAAACTTCACAAACACGAAGCTTTCGAGGCCGAACTCAAAGCCAACGCCGACAGACTGGAGAGCTTGAACGAGGTTAGGTTTCCTCTTTTGTCCATTTCGTTGTTACTACGGCAAAATGAGCCACTTATAAAATGCACGTGACTGTGTGTGACTTATTCTGTAGTTACAACGGTCTTGTTTTAAATTTATAATGAGTCACATATACACATATTTTATACGAACTGTGGCTCATTTTGCCGTAGTAACGACGATTTGTTTGTTGGCTTTTATTCAGGAATTTTGAAATTTTGTGTGCAACATTTCTGAAACATTAACACAACGAGAGCTGTGACAGTATTTCAAATATGTCTGTATATTGTCACGGATCAATGATGAACAAAATTTCCGTTTGCGTTACAAAATTAGATAGTTCTAATTTAAATATTAGTATTTTTGGGGTGACCGAAGTAGCTACTACCCAAAAATAACGTGTTTTATAGTGCATTTTTTAATATTGGCTTCAGTGGATTTAACGAAGATAACCTTTAAACTTTTATTGGGAAAGGTTTTGATTAATTTACAAATCATTGTAGGGTGGCGGAAGTATAAACCAGCGGAAGTATAAGTCCGCAGCCAGGGTGGGGATTGAGGAATTAATCCGCTTTAAATTCTGGGAAGGCAAAAAATTTTGTAAGGGTCCCCCCTTTTGGTTAAAAAAAAACAGTTTTTTCCTAATCACTCTGCAATATAGTAAAGCTATAAAAAAACAACTTTTTTTCCTAATCACTCTGCAATGTAGTAAAGCTATAAAAAATAAATAGGGGTGATTTAGATCATGAAACCTCTTATTTACAAAAAATAAAATTATTAAAAACACTTTTATTTTTGTTTAAAAATGTTTAAAAATATATTGAAAATAATTAATGATTTTGTACTTAAATTTAGGTTTCTTGGTGCCTTTTAAGAGCTTAAAATTAAAAAAATTTCCACCCCAGGGGGCATTCTGCCCCCCGGACCATCCTAACAAGGGGCTTTCTTCGCCCTTGACCCCGCTTGGGGGCTCCCACCCCATACCCCCTTGTGGGCAGGTATAAAGCACCTTCCAACAAATCCACTGTTAATTGAAATCCTGGCTAACGGCCATGTAAGTCTATTCCTTTTTTTCCCTCAATACCCAAATAGTAAACTTTTTTTAGTTATTAAAATAATGTTTAGCATGAGTTTAGCTAAATGTGTTTAGGAAGGAAAGGAATTGATTCGATCGGAGCATTTTGCCACTCCGGAAGTTAAAGTCATTCTAAAAAATCTCAACGACAAATGGCGTCACTTGACAGCGAAAACGGAAGAGCGCGGTGGAATGCTGAGACAAGCTGTGGATCAAAAAGTGAGTGTATTATTCTTGTTGTATAACTTTTTGTTAATATCATTATTTGTAATGGTCTGTCAGGCGAACAATACTTTGCAGTTGTAGAATAGGATTTTGATTTTCTTTTTATTTGGAAAAAAGTATTTATAAAGTCATGTTCAAACATTTTAGGGTCTGAATCGCACTTTGGAAGACGCCCATTTGAAATTGGACGAAATGGAGCGAGAACTAGCTTCTAACGATCTCGGTTCGGATTTGCGAGGGGTGAAACGCCTGATTCAAAAACATCAGATGTTGGGTAAGGAAAATTACACTCCCCCACACCTGTGCGCTGCTCCCCCTGGAGGTTTTATTGGGGGGGGGGTTTATTCCGAAATGGGGGCACGGGGGGCAACTTTTTTGAAACGGGGGGGAAGCAGGGAGAAAGGAAAAAAAAGAAGGAAAAAGAAAAAAAAAGACAAAAAAGACGAAATTTAAATAAAAATAGGTCTAAAATGGCTTAAAACGCATTGAAATAAGCTAAAAACTGCAAAAAATTGGCGATGATGGCCTCATAATAGGTCAAAATAGGCGTCATAATTTTTGAGCGGGGAGGGGAAAGCAAATTCTTCAATAAAGCGGAGGGGGGCATTTTTAGACTGTGCACAGGTCTGCTCTCCGGTTATCAGTAAAACGATTATAAAATTTTTCATTACGAATAAAAAATGTCACAGCACAAGTTTTCTAATGTAAATAACGGGTATATTCTGTAGTGTAACACAGGGTCGTATTGTAAGGGTTCAATTTAAATTTTTAGTGGTTTAAAATGAGTAAAAATTATTTATTGACATTTTAGAAACGCATATGATAAACGCCGACAATAATTCTAAAAATGTACCTATTAAATCTATTTTAATGCTTTTTTTCGCGTTTTATAGAACAAGAAATGACCGTCTACAACACGAGAATAGGTGATATCGTAAACAAAGGTGAGGAAATGGCGCAAGCTGGGCATTTCGATCGGCAAGGAATCCTTAAGGAAATCAACAATTTTACCAATCGGTACGTAGAACATTGTCGGAATCGTAGGTAGGCAGCCTTCCGAATTTTTTTGGGGTGTGGTGTTCAATCGCAAAACTGGGAAAATCGGTGGGTATCTTATAAAATCTAGATTTTATTTTTGGTTTCACAACTGTTTCAAAATGCTATGAGATCGTTTCCCGCTTACTCTTCAAGTGTTTTTTTTTAGTTTCAAATCGCTACAAGAACCGGCTAGGCAGCGCCGCGCCCAGCTGGAGGAGTCTCGAAAATTGCACCAGTACCTCTTCGATGTGGACTGCGAACTGCAGTGGATCGCGGAGAAGCGACCGATAGCCGCCAACACTAACTGCGGCAAGTCACTGACAGACGCCACGAATTTGCATATGAAGCACGAGGTAATTTGCGTAATAAATTTACAGAAAATCTTATATAGTTTAGTTTTGGATGAAATCCCAATGTGTTCTGAGATTGTGTATGTGTTAATTGTTAATTGTGTATGTATTACTTTGCACAGGGAAAATAAAAACCTTAGGTTTTGTTTTAGATAAAGTACAAAATGTGTTGTTAGTTACGAAGTCTTTTAGAGTTGCCTTGATGGTCATAATTAAAGCTAAAGTTTGTTTGACACATAGTGAAAAGGCAAAAATAGAATAAACATTTTAACGTTATTGGGTAAAATTTTTGCCTTTTCACCATGTCTCAAACAAAACTTTAATTTTAATTAGGTTACTCAAGTTAAATGAAAATTTAACTTTTAAAATTACTGAATTAATAAAATTAGTATATCAAAATTGGGCAGGGGTAAAAGACGGAAGCCGGTGTATTATGGGTTTATAGAAGTCTATCAATATTTTTCCCTTTCTATCTGACACGTGGAGCGGAAGAAAAAAGATTATATGCGGGCTGTCTAAGGGGCAGTGCAAACTATTAAAATTCATGTACGTGAGGGTGGGCTGTGGGTTAGTATCGTTTATTGGGCTGGAATTAGGTAAAAGAAAAGTCCTAATGCGCGGGCGTCGGCGGCGGCGGCCCGCGGAGAGGGTGGAGTGGTAAATTTCTGAGAACTTGTGAAAAATTACAAGTGGCCAAAGTTTAAAACTGGAATAACTTTAAACACACAACAGCTACGTACATGAAATTTTAAATAGTTTGCACATGGCATAATCTTTTTTCATTTCAAATTTCAACGCAAATGGTTCAGAATAAAAAAAAATATTGATAGACTTGTAATTTACGAAGACCAGTATTTTATGAAACAGGCCCCAGAGCTCATTCCGTCTTTGATATTCGAAGCTCCTAATACTGGTAAAATCCTTAATATACGTAATAATTTATCGAGTGAGAATTTCTTAGTATTTTATTGTTTTATATGTGTTTTGTATTTGAGACCCTGATGAAGATCTGTTTTAGCGGATCGAAACGTTGGAAATAAAATGACTACTATATTTTTTGCCTTTTCACCATGTCTTAAAATGTGTTCTTAAATAGTGTATGTTATATTTTGTTTGTTTCGAATTAGATATTTTTTTTGTTTTATGAAATTTGGTTGTAGAAAATGGAGTCGGAAATGGGCGGACATGAACCCAGGATTCAGGAGACCTTGCAGAAAGGGGAGGAATTGTTGAAAGACGACCACTACGCCTCTAATCAGATACGAGCCAAGGTAAAAATTAATTTATAAAGATGTGTACTCGTTCGTTGTAGTTTTAACTTTTTTCCGCCGAAATAATCATGATAATAATTATTGATGGGTGTTTTGTAGCAATAACCTTACATTTTTTGTATTTTTTATCAAGAAAAAAAAGAGTTTAGAACGGTATCATTACCTAAGAATAATAAAATAGTTCTTCTTCTGTTTGCTGTTGAATTGAATTGAATTGAATTTTATTTTGTTAAAATAACAGGAAACATACATAAGCTAGTTAAAACTGCACTTGAAATTGTATGTACCATTTACATAATTAAAACCAAAAAAAAATAAAAATAAAAATAAAATAAAACATATTGGTTGTGGCACAGATTTCTGCTTCGGGTAAGTCCATTCTTCGCTGTTCTTTCGGCTGCTAGGAAAGTGTTCCGTTTTAACCTTCTGATCATAGGTGAGAAAGGGGGGCAGGGTGGGGTCCACCCGCCTCCTAGCCTCGACATTTTGGGACCCCCCCTAGACGAAAATCTAGGGGGGCCCCTTCCCCCAAATTTCCGAATTTTTTACCCCTGACCCCCCTCTAGATTTTGAAATCTGACCCCCCCCCACCTCGGGAAAATTTTAGGTACCTTTTTTATACTAAATTTTCTTCCAAAAACGTGAATTTTCATCACATATTCATGCTTTTACACCCTTTTTATACATGAATATGGCTTTTTATTCAATAAAATGTAGTATTATCCTATAAAAAGAACAATTATTAAAGTTATTATGGTTTAAAACTGTTTTGCTTTGGACACCGGACCCCACCTGACCCCCCTCTAGATTTCAAAATTTCGCACCCCTGGTCGACCCCCCCTAAAAAGCTAGGGAGGTCCGGACCCCCCTGGGACCCCCCTCCTAGAATTCAAAATTCGATTTACCCCGGGTAACCACCCCCCTAGCTTCCCCGACCGTGCTCACCTATGCTTCTGATCCATGATCTTCATTAGGAGCGGAAGAACTGCGACAGACTTGTCAGCAAATAAGAATGCAAGGACTTCCGTCACGCTTTTCTCCTAGCCGTTTAACGACGACATCATCTGAATAGATAATGCTGGCTGCAGGGATCCCGCGTAGAAAATTTAACAGAGAAACTGCCAGAAGTTTCTCTGTAACCCTCCTCCTTTATCCTGGCTTGGGACAGGCACTGTATAAACAGTGGCGGAGTTATAATAAAATAATAATAATAAAATAGTAATATTGTTGTTCGACCGATATACTACCTTTTGTAGGAATTTTAAACTTCTTAAAGTTTAACCCGTTCCTGTGAAGGCCTTTTCCTCCGCTACAACCTCGAAACCTTCGTACGACAAAGGTAAAACCTTCGTCTTACGGTGGTGGTATTTTCGTTTGACAAATGTCTTACGTAAACCTTACCGCGGTAAGGTCTTCGCATGACCTAGGTTTTACTTCCGTCACACATAATTTTTTGTGCGCGAATGAATAGTGCCCAGTGAGCGAGCAAATTAAAATGGTTAAAGCTGTACGGTAGCAATATGCAAATTTTTGTTACATAAAATATTCTACGTTTTCGTGACAAAAATCTGCTTATTGCCACAGTACCGCTTTAACCATTTCAATTTGCTCGCTCACTGGGCACTACTCGCGCAAAAATTAGGTAATGACGAAAGTATTACATAGGTCTCACGAAGGTTTCACGGTTTCAACCGAGGAAAAGGCGATTACGGGAACGGGTTAAGCTTAAACTTAAACTTCTTAAGTTCTTAAACTTCTTAAACTAGGAACAGACCTGTGCACGGTCTGAAAATGCCCCCCCTCCGTTTTATTGGAGGATTTGCCCCCCCCGTTTTATTGCCCCCCCCGCCAGAAAATGAAAAAGTACCCTAAAAATATGACGCCATTTTTGACCTATGATGACGCCATCATCGCAATTTTTTTGCAGTTTTTAGCCTATTTCAATGTATTTTAAGCCATTTTAGACCTATTTTTACCTTATTTCTGCTTTTTTGTCCCTTTTTTCCCTTTTCCATTCTTTTTTTCTCTCTTTTTCCCATTTTTGATATCTTTTTTTCTTTCCCCCCTGCTTGCCCCCCGTTTTATTGCCCTCCCTGTTTCAAAAATGTTGCCCCCCGTGCCCCCCCATTTTGGAATTGCCCCCCCGTTTTAACCCCGGGGGGGGGGGGCAGTGCACAGGTCTGTAGGAATGTTAATGGTACAATAAAAAATGATTGATAATTTCTCACATTATGGACCTTAAGCGTCGTAAATAAAATTTTTTTATCTGTATATTTTCTTAGGTTGTCGAATTGCGCAGTGTGTGGTCGGAATTGCGGACTCTGGTTCGGGACAGAAGGGCCGCTTTGGATTTGGCACTCAAAGGCCAGCGGTATCTTTTTGACGCCGCAGAGGTGAGGAAAAAAAAACTGCAGTTAAATTTTATAGGTTCACTATTTGTTGGAAAATCTTGTAGACTTTGAGATTGCACTCTTAAATGGGGAGGTGGGGCGGTATTTGGAGAAGGACAGGGTATATGTATGTAAAAGCATAATTCTGGTTTGTGTTTAAAACTGTGAAAATAAAGCATTACAGTACTTTCAAAATGTTTCATCAGTCTTTATTCATTGCAAGCTGAGTTTTAAACTGGCGAAATGAAATACTACATTAATTTTAAAATGTGTTTTAACCATCAGTCTATTCAAAGCTTTCTACGTTAAGTCATTTTAAAGAAAAACTTAATTTTTTGGTTCATTTATGTTTATTTTGAGCAACCATTGAAAAAAAGGTAGTGGTGGACATTAAATACCTAATAATACAGTCAATAGGGATATAGAGTTGCCGCTGTTTATTTTATAATATTTTTATTTGAACTGTTCAAGTTTATTGATATTATGCATAGTTTTAAGTGGTTGTACAAACCTGTTTACGTATAGTAAATAAAATAATAAGAGAGCATTATCTCGCCAACATCAAAGTAAATTGTAGGACAATTATCTTCCTGTATAAATTGTATTCTTAACCATACACTGATATAGATTTTGTTTGATAGATATGCGCACCTACATAATATTAATAGAGTAGATCATAATTACTACAGAATATCAGACCTGTGCACTGTCCCCCCCGGGGTTTTATTGGGGGGGGGCAATTCCAAAACGGGGGGTCAACTTTTTTGAAACGGAGGGGGGCAGGGAAGAAAGAAAAAAAAGAGTAAAAAAGAAAAAAAAAGAAGGGAAAAGGAAAAAGATACAAAAAAACGAAAATAAGGTAAAAATAGCGCTAAAATGGCTTAAAATACATTGAAATAAACTAAAAACTGCAAAAAATTGGCGATGATGGCGTCATCATAGGTCAAAAATGGCGTCATAATTTTAGGGTACTTCTTCATTTTTTGGCGGAGGGGGGCAATAAAACGGGGGGCAAATCCTTTAATAAAGCGGGGGGGGCATTTTCAAACCGTGCACAGGTCTGGAATATAAATATATTATTTCCTTGTTAAAGGTGGAGTCGTGGATGGGTGAAAAGCGAGCTCTGCTGGGAAGCGAGGACTACGGTGTTGATGAAGACGCAGCTAACAAACTTTTGGCCCGACACAAGACGCTACAGACGGACATGCTGGCGTACAGGTGGAGTTTTTTTTGGTTTATTTTGCGTATTTTATATTATTCTTGTATTGTTGATGTTTCAAAAATACGACGGTATACATGAGCGAAGTCGGCGGGTGGAGGTGCAACCTCGCACGTCAAATTGAGTACTTAAGCTAAAAATACTATAGTCTATTCAAAAATGATGCGGACTGGCGACAAAACTCGAACTTTAAAATGTTATATATTCATAACGGAGGTTAGAATATGTGCGGAACATATGGGAGCATAGCTTAGACTCTTGGCTATCTTTTGAAAAGGTTAGGAAAAAATGTTTTTCGATGACGTCATCACTACAGTCCATACGGCGAAAAAAACCTGGTCCGACAAAAAACAAAACTTTTTTATTAGTACGAGATAAGAAACGCCGCTTGGTATGCTGTTAAAACATAGTTTTCTAAGTTTTTTTTCTAAAAGTTTGAGCGAAATCGACTCGCTCAATTTTTTTATAATGCGTTGAATGCGCGCGGTTTTCGCGATTTTTCGCGAATTTTTGCCACGCTAATACACTGTCGGAAACATAATGATTGTTTTGCTTCCTGCTCAAAGTGTGTACGATATTGATCATATTGTTATATATTAAATGTCCGCCAATTTTTATTCCTTACTTTTGACCTAAAAGTTTTTTTTGGGGGGTTGACCCCTCGGGGGCTAGGGGGGGCCAAACACGAATGCCGATAATTTTTTTTAAAATTTTTTTTCAAAACCATCAAAAATATAAAATTTATCACATATGACGAATTTTGATATATCGTTTGTGTAAAAAAACCTAATATTAAGCTTACAATAAGCTGTCAAAAATGACGAATTTGAAGTTTGGACGGATTTCAAGCCCGTATGCTGGCAGCAGCAAACCATTAAATTAAAATCTTTTCCAAAAAAATAAGTCTTAAAAGTTTATTTTTTTGGAATTTCCAGGTTATTTTATTAGAAAAACACATTTTCAAAGTTAAAATCCTACTACAAAATTGCCAAATATCGCAGCTAAAAAATGCTCTTTTTTGAGTGTTTTCTTACTTGAAAACATGTTTCGCCGTTTGTCAACACAAAAACAAATTTCTTATAATATGTCTCTCAACTTCTGCCAATTTTCCAATGTAACTTTTTAAAGTAATGCTATTTTTCGTGTAAAAACGTTTGAATCCGCGATCTGGGTGTGTTTTTGTGGGGTTTTTTTGGGGGGGGTTGGTTTTTTCTTTTTTTTTTTTTTTTTTAATATCGTTTTTTTTTCCTTCTGAATTACGTCATTTTAATTGCGGAAAAGCCAATAAAAACCATCAATTATGACGTAATATCAAAAATTTGCATGCCGTAAGGAAGTATATTCAAATTTTAACGAAAATTTATGTTGCTTTTTTATGGGGTTCGACCATTTTTCAATATTTTAAATCAAAATAATTTTAAAAAACTCAAAACTATTTTTTTAAAGTTTATTATTCTTGTAAAATTTGTAATTTAATGGTTTGCTGCTGCCAGCATACGGGCTTGGAATCCTTCCAAATTTCAAATTCGTCATTTTTGACACCTTATTGTAAGCTCAATATTAGGTTTTTTTACACATACGATATATCAAAATTCGTCATATGTGATAAATTTTATATTTTTGATGGTTTTGAAAAAAAATTTTGAAAAAATTTTTGGCGTTCGTGTTTGCCCCCCCCCCTAGTCCCCGGGGGACCAACCCCCCAAAAAAAATTTTTAGGTCAAAAGTAAGGAATAAAAATTGGCGGACATTTAATATATAACAATATGATCAATATCGTACACACTTCAAGCAGGAAGCAAAGCAAACATTATGTGTCCGACAGTGTATTAGCGTGGCAAAAATTCGCAAAAAATCGCGAAAACCGCGCGCATTCAACGCATTATAAAAAAATTTTGAGCGAGCCGATTTCGCTCAAACTTTTAGAAAAAACTCAAAAAAGTATGTTTTAACAGCACACCAAGCGTCTTTTCTTATCTCGTAAAAATGAAAAAAATATGTTTTTTTTTGGAACCAGGTTTTTTCATCGCATCGACTGTAGTGATTACGTCATTGAAAAACATTTTTTTCTAACCTTTTCAAAAGATAGCCATAAGTCTGAGCTATGCTCCCATATATGACCCGCATATATTCTAACCTCCGTTATGGATATATAACATTTTAAAGTTCGAGTTTTGTCGCCAGTCCGCATCATTTTTGTACTGACTATAGGTTGTAGTTGTGTGACGTCAATTTTTCAGTAAAAAAATTAAAAATAATAAATTGTTTCTGAATTCTTCCCGTCAAAAATTTTATTTATTTGGCCTCTTGTTCCTAAAGTCAAAAAATTTGTGTTGAAAGGGAAATTAAATTTTATATATTAAAAAAATCTCGTTAAAACGGTTCATTTTCTAAAACGTTAAGTATTGGGGCATTATATTCTTGGTGCGGTTATCGTACTTTATTGAGTATTTATGTGTTACTACGTTTCCAATTTATAATTGTTTATTTTGAGCAAATTTTTTATTATGCGTTTAATTTTGTAAGAATTTTAATTTTTATATTATTTTTTGATTTTAACCCGTTCCCGCAAAGGCCTTTTCCCCCGCTACAACCGTGAAACCTTCGTACAACAAAGGTAAAACCTTCGCTACACGGTGGTCGTATTTTCGTATAACAATGTCGTACGTAAACCTTACCGCGGTAAGCTCTTCGCGTGACCTAGGTTTTACTTCCGTCATACATAATTTTTTGTGCTCGAATAGTGCCCAGTGAGCGAGCGAATTGAAATGGTTAAAGCTGTACGGTAGCAATATGAAGTTTTTAAAACATGAAATATCCTACATAATACACTGTATCCGTGACAAAAATTTGCATATTGCCACCGTACCTCTTTAACCATTTCAATTTGCTCGCTCACTGGGCACTACTCGCGCCAAAAATTAGGTATGATGGAAGTATGACATAGGTCGCACGAACGTTTCACGGTTGTAACCGAGGAAAAGGCAATTACGGGAACTGGTTAATATCTTTAGTAAACATATCAAACAAGTTACCATCGCTTTTTTGTATAAAAATGACATTTCCTGTTTTATTTTTAATTTTATCTTTAGGTCCATGGTTGATGGACTGGGACAAAGCTGTAAAGAATTAAAGAAAGCTGGACATCGAGATACGAAGAAATTCGAAAACAAACAGGCGGAATTGGAATCTGAGTTCCAAGCCATTCAAGCTTTGGCTGGTAAGAGAGTTAGGGCTCGTGCACAGCGGAGTGATAAGTGACAACGCGGTCACACCCATAGGTGGGCAGGAGGGGGGTTTGATGGGTTATCCCCCCGAAAATCCAGATTATAGCCGACACCTCCCCCCCTTCTGAAATTTTTTGGGGCTACCCCGGACACCACCCCTAAAATTTGGGGGAAGGGGGTCCCAGTACTAAAAATGGGGTATTTGAGGTATACCCCAAAAAAAAATTTTGGGACCCCCCCCCCAATTTCGGGGGTCGAGTATACCCCCCAAAATCCGGGAGGCTGCCCACCTATGGTCACGCCGCTGCGACAAGTGACAAAGTAAGGCAAACACTAAATTCCACCGACTCCGACTCCGTCCAAAATCTACCGTAATCCACCGTAATTTTTAGTATTATGCAAATTTTATTCTAAGCCTAAGCTTAACCTGCACTTCAATATATAATTTGCAGAAATTTGAGGCGGAGTCGGAGTCCGTGGAATTTAGTGTTTGCCCAAAGTAACTGTGTAAACGCGCGCGGAACGTCTTGTCACTTGTCATTCCGGTGTCCGTGTGAACCACCTTAAGGTAGAACACCACAGTTAAATTTTGACGGCAGATCTTTTCGAATTAATTTTTACTAACGTAATTTTACCTGCTCACTCAATTTTTGACATTCATTTTTCTTAAAAAAATTGTTATCGTCCACAATCATTAAATGACACCAATAAAAATACATTTCAAAAATACATTAAAATTCATTACCAAAAATATTCTTCTTTTTTTTATTTAGCGTTACCAAAAATATTCTTTTTTTTCATTTAGCGTATTTTCAATAAAGAACACTTTTAGATTTAAAAAAAAACACACTTTCTTCGACGTTACAAATAGTTCCCGCGAGAGACTCGGACCTACGGGTCCGAGGATCGGAGTCCGACATTCTAACCACTCGGCTACTGGACCATCTGATATCTCTCTCGTAAAAGATTCTTTTAAACAAACGTGTCGAAATGTAGTTTCTCGGCGTCAAATTAAAAAAACTTAGATAAAAATTAAAAAAAAATTGATTCGCTCAGATTTTAATGAAGGTTTGGAAATAGTTAAACGCAATGGAAATCAATACTTTGAATTGTATTTGATTAAAAAACTAATTCAGAATTTGTTTTATTTGATTTTTCTTTTAAAAACATCGATTTTTTAATTTTCTTAAAATTGTGAATTACGTTTTACTCCAAACCACATCTAAAAGTTGCCCCCTATTTTTCGTTAACTTTTTATAAAATTGCAGGAAAAACTGAACGAATCAAATGTTTTAACTGGCCAAAAACTGTTTTTTGAGCTTTAAATTCATCAAACTATATCTCGAAATAGAACATTCGGTAAACGATGAAACTATTAATTTTTGTCTGAAAAAAGTATAGAGCGATCGAAAACTCAGATTATGACGTTGGATACATCATAATCTGAGCTTTCGATCGCACTATACTTTTGTCAGACAAAAATTAATATCTAAGTTGATAACCTTTAGTAAAAATCGTCGTAACTGCGGTGTTGCACCTTAAATAATAGATAAAATCAAATCAGAATAATTGTGGTAAAACCGTATAAGTTTAATTTCTTAATCATTATCTCAACGGGTTAAAAAAGTCCACACAATGCGCCCATATCTTAGTAGATTATAAAAATCATTCACCCACCCACCCACGACCCACCTGTATTGATCGACATCTTTAACTAGTGTGTCCAATTTTTTCAAAAGGATCCCCACGGAGTCTTCATCTTTCCCAGCCTCGGTAGACGTCAATAACGGTAGTCTGTCTCGCATCCACTGCTCCACTTCTGTCGCCTCCGTGTAATATCTAAAACGCCAGAATGAATCACAAATTACATAAAATATGTACGAATGTGGAGTTTAAAGGTGCGGTACGGAGTCAAACTTTTTGTCTTCGATTTTGATAATTTTTATGTACACCCTACCCCTGACCCAAATAGCCATAAAATTTTTTTGAACAAAATATCTCCAGTGGTTCAGGAGTTATGACCCCCAAAAATGGCGTTTTTCGACAATTTTTAACGTGAAAGATTGTTCAATGGGTATAACGATTTAAGTTACAAATTATCCATTTAAAGAAAGCGGCTACTTTCTACTTTAATTTAACACATTGATTGTCCAATATCATGCAGTATTTGCATAGATGAACACGGTCAAAAAGCTAGGGGGGGTTTACCCCGGGTAAATGAAATTTCAAAATCTAGGGGGGGGGGACCTAGGGGGGGTCCAACCCCCTAGCTTTCTAGGGGGGGGGGGGTCGACCCGGTGGAAGATTTGAAACCTAGAGGTGGGTCAGGTGGGGTCCGGTGTCCAAATCAAAACAGTTTTAATATAATAACTTTAATAATTGTTCTTTTTATAAGATAATACTACATTTTATTGAATAAAAAGCGATATTCTTATATAAAAAAGGTGTAAAAACACGAATTTGTGTTAAAAAAATTCACGTTTGTGAAAGAAAATTTAGTATAAAAAAAGTACTTAAAATTTCCCCGAGATGAGGAGGGGGTCATAGATTTCAAAATCTAGAATGGGGTCAGGGATAAAAAATTTAAAAATTTGGGAGGAGGGGGGGGGGGCCTGGATTTCGAGACTAGGGGGGGGTGGACCCCACCCTACCCCCCTTGTTCATCTATGAGTATTTGTTGAGATATTTTGTTTCTCGTGAAAAAAACCCTCAATTTTTTCGCTAAAGTACGAAGTGACGGCAAAAATGTTGGGCAAACTTCATCAAATCACTGCCGTCGTTTGGTTTTTTTAGCAAAAAAATCGAGGGTTTTTTGTACAGGAAACGCAATATCTCGACAAATACTGCACCAATTTTAACAATCAAGGTATCAAATTAAAGTAGAAAGTAGCCGCTTTCTTTGAGTGCATAATTTGTAACTTAAATCGATATACCCATTGAGCAATTTTTCACCTACAGAATTGTCAAAAAACGCCATTTTTGGGGGATCATAACTCCTAAACTATTGGGGATATTTTGTTCAAAAAAATTTTGTGAGCTATTGGGGGCAGGGGTAAGGTTTTTACAAAAAAATATCAAAAACAAAAAGGTTGACCCCGTACCGCACCTTTAAGGCTGAAAATGAATTAAACACGTTTTTTTAATAAAAACAATGCCACATAAATGCAAGATTTAGCGTTGTAACTATAATGTCCAATAAAAGTTGTAACTGTAACATAAATAATTTGCATTTTGTCAGATTAATATCTAAGTTGATTTCTAACTTTTAGTAAAAATCGTCGTAACTGTTGTGTTCTACCTTAAAAATTTTTTCAGTGAGATTCAATTTCCATCATTATCTTTTTTTTATTTAATAAATATCAAAATTGCGATTTAATGCCGCACATCATAATATTGACAAATCAAATTATACAAAAGAAAACAATTAAATCCTCACTAAAATTGACACTAAAGCTTAGAAAAAAGCACTTATTAGAGCCCTTCATAAGCTCTTCTTTAACTGATTTAGTGAATTTAAAGTAACCTGAGACTGTGTTAAGTTATTGGTGTTGTTAATAACTAAGGTTATGCTGTTTTTGTTGTTGGTACTTTGTAACAATTTAAAGTTAGTCGTTCTTGTTTGGTTCTGTTGTTTGTCTTCCTGTTAGAATGATAATAAATTTTACCTTTCCTTTACCAGACCTGTGCATTGCCTCCCCCACCAGGGTTTTATGGAAGGGTGGGGTAATTCCAAAACGGGGGGGAGCACAGGGGGGCAACTTTTTTGAAACGGGGGGGGGGCAAACAGGGGAGAAAGAAAAAAAAAGAGAAAAAGAAAGATAAAAAAGACGGAAAAAGGGACAAAAGGGTAAAAAAAAAGCGAAAATAAGTCTAAAATCGCTTAAAATGCATTAAAATTTTCTAAAAACTGAAAAAATTTCGCGATGGTGGCGTCATTATAGGTCAAAAATGGCGCCATAATTTTGGATACTTTTTCATTTTTGGGCGGGGGGGGGGCAAATCCTCCGATAAAGCGAGAGGGGGGCATTTCCATACCGTGCACAGGTCTGTACTATACTAGTGCCATTAGTTTTGTGATTCTCATTTCTTTCTAAAACACTACAAAAATTTTTATAAAAAAATTATTGTTGTACTTATATTTTTAGAGAAGAGGCGACGCCATTTGGAGGACGCGGTGTGTTTATATCAGTACTTGCGAGAAAGTCAGGAACTGGAAGCCTGGATAAACGAACAGCTCCAAGTGGCAATGAGCGAAGAGTACGGTCAGGACTATGAACACTTAACGGTATATTTTTACAAAAAATAATTGTAGGGTAGGGTAACTGACTTAATTTCGGCCACGCCTTAATTTCGGCCACCAATTTAAGGTGTTAGAAAATTGGCTTATTTTTAAAACACAAAAGAACTAGCACAAATGTTGCTGGATTAATATTGAATAAAGTGTTTTCGCAAAAGTTTTTTTATATTTATTATTCTACATTATCAACATTTTCATACAAAAAGTGAATTTTTTATGGTTTTCTTAATTTTTGCTTTGTGTTTAAACTGCATCAAATTTAGAACGAAGCAATATATAACCTTAAAATATCTTCTATTTAAGGCTCAAAGTTGTTAATTTTCATGTTTTGATATTTTTTTCAAAATTATTTTGCAATGCGTTTAACTAACTGCGCATTTTAAAATTCCGTTAATTTCGGCCACCTTAAAATTTAGGTGAAAGAACCTGCCGTTTTTTGCTGTTTTTAAATATCATTGTACTACAGTATTTATAAAGAATTTTTTTTGCTCATTTAACTTTTTTTGACGTTTTTTAAGACAAAAATAAAAATTGAACAAAAAATAGAAGTTATTAAAACTTGTTTTTTTAAGGTTTTGACATAATTATAAAAAGTTTTACTAATAACTATTAAAGTTCGCAAACGGGAAAAATTAAGTTATATGTACCAAGAACAATACCTAAGGGTAAATTTGCAACCTTTAAAAATTTTTATTGTTCGTTTAACTAACAGTTATGGCCAGTTTTTTGTAAGTGGCCAAAATAAATGGCACGCGCCTTAACTTCGGCCACTTTTAAAAAAAAGTTTAAACCTTCACTGATTTTTAAGTGTAACAGAAATATTCAAATTTTGCACTGGAATAACAAATATAGCAATTGTTTGATTTTTAGGCCAAATTTTGGCTTGATTGAAAAAACCAGAAAAAACTTATTCAAAAAAAAAATAAAAAAGGTGGCCGAAATTAAGTTAGTTACCCTAACTGACTTAAATTCATTCAGACCTATTTTCGGCCACCGGTTGATAGTATTTTTGCCATGCTCAAGATTGTGAGTAGTTAGATTGTCATGTCATCTATCCAGCCATCATTTCATGACATTTTGCATGGCAAAAAAAAACAGCCAATGGTCGAAATTTATGGTTGAATTATATCAGCTCCACGCTGAAAATTAGAATGCAGACATGAGGGGACCAATTAAAATTGTGAGGTAATGACGTTTTTTTTAAACAAATAAGAACGCAGATTTTTTTTTAATTCCACCTTTTTCACAAATTATACAAAAATTAACCAACTTTTTTAGCCCTTGAAAAATTTGCTTTTAGGTTACAAATTAACTAATTTGATAAATAATTATTAATACAGTTTTTATTTTTTGTTATTTTTCCGTTTTTGTGAAAAATTTTGAATGTTTTTGTGGTTAAATAGTCGATTCAATACTGCAAATATCGGGGTCAGCTAGATTTTATTTGCCTCTAGGCTGGCTGACTTTAAGTCAGTTGGTCTATCTTAAACATAAACAGTTACTCCAAACAAATTAAAGTAATAAAAGGTAATAAGTTGTAAAATGAATCACACGATTTATTTGTAGCTTGTTATTGTTTACTTGTGCTTTCTTCTCCCCTTTAAAAACGTTCCCAGTTTATTTTCCTTTGAAACTTTGCAACGCTATGCTTAATTTACCATGGTTTATGTTTTGATGATGAAGTTTGCCAGTTTCCGGGTGTTCTTGGGGGGGGGGGGAACCTGGGGTGGTGCCTTCTCTCCCTTCCTCCCGGGAGCTGGCTGGGTTTGCCCAAAGGTCCTCTGGTCCCAGTGTCGTATTGATGTGTGTGCATGTAAAAAGAACAATACAATACGTTTCTATAATACAATAAATCGGAAAACGTAATAAAATATAAAATACTTTGTAACTGGAACACTTTTTATCTTTTAATATAAAATATATAAACAAAAATACTAATAACAAAACGCAATGAGTCAGGGTCAGGTTGATTTTAAACCTATTTTGACTCTTTATGTCAGATAGTGTTGTAAAAAGTTACTTTTACTTAAACTAATAAAAATAACGGATTTTGGATTACTTTTACTTTTACTCGACTTTTGAAATTTAGATTACTTTTACTCTTACTCGGATTTTTCCCTGGAAATACTTAAATTAATTTATGTAAAATTTAAGTAATTTCAATAAGTATTATTCTCTATGAGCTTGTTGTCAAATAAATGGCAGAAGAGTTTTTTAAGCCGCTAACACGCTAAAACCTTTTTTTTGACACAAAAAATTTATTAAAATCAAAATTGATATTAAAAATTAGCAAAACACTTTGGAACAAAACTCTGGAGATCCAAAAATCGGTGTTTTTCTCCGTTACAAAATTACTTTTATTATACTTTTACTCTTACTTTTACTTAAAAAAATAGGTCTTACTTTTACTTTACTTAAATAAAATTTTGACCGTTACTTTCACTTCTACTTTACTTAAATTAAAAAATCACAAATTACTTTTACTCTTACTTTAATTCAATTAAAATTTTTAAATTAAATTTACTTTTACTTAAAATAATCGAAAATTATTACTTTTTACAACACTAATGTCAGAGTAACGACTTTCTCTTACTATTTTCTAAAACGTTAATTATTTTCTTCCCTAATATTTAGGAGTTGGTTTCCAAATTCGACGACTTCAAGCAGGGTGTGAAAACTGGCTCGGAACGTTTCATTATGTGCGAAGATGCGGCCAAAACATTGTTGGAGCGGGATCCCCCCTTTAAACGCGATATTCTACAGCGTCAGGAGCAGCTGAGGTTTGTTTTTTATTGTTTTTTAATAATAAAAAGATTTGATCAGTTAATTTGATAATACGAAAACGAACAAAATGTTTGGGTTTTAAATAGTATCCGGGTACTTTTTGATAATAAGAATTTTTCACATTTCGTAAGTTTTTAATTGGTTCAGAAGAAAATCAATGATGATAAAAGTTAAATGTAAATTATAAAAATCATGGTAAATTATTTGAGAGTTAATTGTTCAGACCACAACGCAATCGCGCAAATTTAGATTAATTCAAACGATCACGCATTTTTGATATTTGTAGTTCAGACCTGTGCATGCCCCCCCCCCCCGGTTAAAACGGGGGGGGAATTCAAAACGGGGGGGGGGGGGACGGGGGCAACTTTTCTCGAAACGGGGGGGCAATAAAACGGGGGGGCAAGCAGGGGGGAAAGAAAAAAAAAGAAAAAAAAGGAGAAAAAAAGAAGGGAAAAGGGAAAAAAGGGACAAAAAAAGCGGAAATAAGGTAAAAATAGGTCTAAAATGGCTTAAAATACATTGAAATAGGCTAAAAACTGCAAAAAATTCGCGATGATGGCGTCATCATAGGTCAAAAATGGCGTCATATTTTTAGGGTACTTTTTCATTTTTTGGCAGGAGGGGGGGGGGGGGGGGGGGGGGGGGCAAATCCTCCAATAAAACGGGGGGGCATTTTCAGACCGTGCACAGGTCTGGTAGTTAGAAAATAATATTTACAAAAATAAGTTTTAATTGGCCCACTCAAATACGTCAACTCATTGTCACCGCCGGAGTATAGACTATTATTATAAGAAATTTATATCGTTTATTGTGTAGGTAATAGGACTGTTTTTTTTTGATAAGAATCAACTGTAACATAACATCGTCACTCTGACACAATGAGCCAGATGCATCATAATATACTCGTAACTGTGACTCTTTATATATGTTAACACACAACTAAACAAAAAAATGAGTCAGAGTCACGTTTATTTTATACTGATTGTGACTCATTGTGTCAGAGTAACGACGATAATTATAACAGGAGGCAGCGCTCATATTTTGCTAAAATATTATAGCTTTTTTATTTTATAAAAGAAAATTGTTTTTTGAAATAATTTTTCAATAAAATTAAAAAAAAAGTATATTTAGATCTGCGTGGGCGCTGCTGTTAGATTACATCGAGAACCGAGACTCAAAATTGGAAGCCGCTGAGGAAATCCACCGCTTCAACCGTGACGCAGCCGAGGCTCTGTCCAGAGTTCAGGTAAGGGGATCCGTTCCTTTTATAGCCCTTAAGCCTTATTTTGCATTTATTTTATTTTAATTTGTATATTTTCACGTATTAGTTTCAAAAATTGCGGGACTTGCATCTTAGTCAAAAAAAAACCTTGAATGATTAAATCGTTCCTTAAACTGTTTACAAATAAAATGAAAACTTTTGTTAAAAATATTATTATTTCTAAAAAATTTATTTTAATTTTCGCAGGAAAAGTCGGCAGCTATACCGGAAGATCTGGGAAGAGATATAAACACAGTGCAAAGTCTACTGAGGAAACACGAGGCTTTTGAAAATGAGCTGGCCGCACTCGAAACTCAATTGCAGGTAAAAGGAGAAATTATTGTTGAATTAATATTGTTTGAAAAGCTCTGTGTTTTAATATCACTCGTTTAGAGCAAGAGAATAGGAAGAAGGGTGGGGGGGGGGGTTGGGTCGGTCGGTTTTTGTTGTTTTGTTGTTTCGTTGTTTTGTTGCGGTGTGCGTGTGCGTCCAACTAATGTGTCAGCAAGTATTAATATAGCTTTTGGATGGTAGAATAAGACCTGTGGATAAATAAGCTGGATAAGGTGTAAAAATAATCACGTAAGAATTTTTTTAGCTTTAAAATGTCATATAGTATTCGTGATCACGTCATATATGTTTTGCTCCGTGGGATGGGTTGTCGGAGGAGCAGTGGCAAAACAGGGCTTCAAAATTAAGGTGCGAATATGGCTAAAAGAATGCCGCGCGGGCGGGTTATTAGAAAGGCGCGGGCGCGTTATTAGACATAAATGCGGGCGTCCCTTTATGCGCGCGGTGTCCTTTGATGCGCAGGGGATTTCTTCCGTTTAGAACAATGGATTTTGACCAGGGTGATAAATAAAATATTTTTGAGAGTAAATTTTAGTTTAAAGGGTCTGTTAGGAGAAAGTTCTAGACCATGCATGGGCATGGAAGGAGGTTTAGAAGTGGGGGAGGGGAAAAAAGGTTAACCCCCAATTTTGGAAAAATAAAGAAAAAAATGTCTTTAAAAAGACTTCTAGCTGCCCCCAAACTTGAATTTTAAGATCAAAATGAGTGTTTTAAGCAATAAAAAGCTAAAAAATACAATAAAATGACCTTTTTGACCTAAAATTAGCGTTTTTTACGTATTTTTCCTTTAAAATAGAAAAACGATAGAGGTAAAATGCACTCCAGGGGCATATTTTATAAACGTTTGCTTGTAATTAATTTCCAGCTGTAAATGAATAAACGCATATTTTTCTTTTGTATTTTTAATTGATAAGTATATTAATCAAATTGCGTTTAGAATTTAAAAAATCAGCGGGGTCAAGAGGCAGAGCCCCTTGTCAGGGAGGTCCGGGGGCAGAATGCCCCCCTGGAGAGAAAATTTTTAATTTAAGGCGCTAAAATACACTAGAAATTATAATTCCAGATAATAATTAATACAAAATTTAAGGTTTTTTATCCCTATACATTTAAAACATGTTTTTAAAACGTTAATAAAAGGTTAAAAGTGTTTATAGTAGTTTTATTTAACATATATGCCTTAATTATTGAGCAGCAAAATCGATTTGAAATCGAAAAACTAAGATAAATTGTCAATTTAAACTACCCGCGAAGCAGGGACGTAGCCAGGGGGGGGGCGGGGGGGGCGGCCGCCCCCCCCCGAAACGGTCGGACAGGAGGAAAAATAAGGATAGTGGTTGGGCGGGGGGGGGGGCGGCCCCCCCCCCCAAATGGTCGCCAGATAGTAAAATTTGGGGGTTTTCAGAGGCTAAAAATTCAAAATTTTCTAGCGCCTCGCTAATCGCTCGGCGCCAAACTTTAAAATAATTTTAGTACCCCAATGGACCCCCAAAACCAAAAATTTGTTCCGCTTCGCTTTGCTCAGCGGTCACTTTCTATAGTATACATACATATATACCTCGTTATTTATGTTGCCTGATGCTAATGTTATTTCAAAGTTAGTACAATAATTTTTATAAGTAATAAGTACTACACAGAAAGAAAAACAAACAATCATATTGTTTGATTTATGTACCTCCTCCCTCCTAAATTTTCCTGCCGCCTATAGCATTGGCTCGGATTTTTTCATATAGGTAGGTACCCCAGAAAACATGGAGCCGAGATGCTGCTCATGTGCTTTGGTTTACAATGTGGGTTTAGCCAAGGGGTCTGAAACTAACGTCTCTAAATTCCTTTTTTGTAAAATCCAGGCTCTGCCAGTGTGTGCTTATGTAATTTTTAACTAAGAAAACATGTTTTTACCGCTAAAAACATTGGATAATGCGTTATTAGGCCAAAAACAGTGTATTATACAGCTTTATCTACGTTATGCCTGCTTTTTTAACGTTTTCAAAAATTAAGGGGGGGCTCCGCCCTTCCCCCCAAAAATTTCGGGGGGGGGGGCGGAGCTCTCCCCCCGAAATTTTTTTTGTACTACAATCCGCCCCCTTAAAATGAAACTCTGGCTACGTCCCTGCCGCGAAGCTGGTAAAATTTGGTTTTTTGACTATTAATTTGCTTTTGGAAGGCATCAGCATGGTCGTAGCCAGGATTTTGGAAAGGGGGGGGGGGGGTCCAACCCTGAACAAAATTTCCGAACGTGGGGTTCAGGGGGGTCCAAATCCTAAACGTTATAAAAGGCCTTAAAAATTTTTTTTTGCAACATCAAAGATCCGGAACAGGAAACCGGAACCGGAATTGAGATTTTCGAAAAGTCCGGAACAGGAACCTGAATTTCAAAATGTTGCCCAGAGCATTCGGAACCGAAACTGCCCATCACTACTAGTCTCTGTGAGAATAAAAAAGCTAGACTAAAGCAAAGCTTTAAAATTTCAGAGTCTGTTGGAAGAAAGTGCTAGATTGCAGCAAAAATACCCGGGTGCTAACGCCGAGCATATCGCGGGCCAACAGCAGATTTTGGTGGAAGCGTGGAACGGATTGCAAGAGCAAGCCGTACAGCGCAGGGACGACCTGAACGCCGCTTACGATTTACAGCGCTATCTGGCGACGGTAAGTCCCGGGATCGATCCCCTTTTTGACCACATTTTGTGAATTTATTTATTTTTTTTAATTGTATTTATCTGACTGAATAAATAATAATTTGTTGTGTCTTTTTATTACGTTTTAAAAATTTTTAATAATTTATATAATAACAAATTTTTTAAAATTAAAATTTTAGGCGCGTGATCTGATTGGTTGGACGCAGGAGATGGTGGCGGAAATGCAAACCGAGCGACCCCTGCGCGATTTGCAAGCAACTGAACTTTTGGCACAGGTGTTTATTTATTCATTTTTATTGTTTGAACAAAATAAAATAAAATAATATTATGTTTATAAGAAAAGAACATAATAATTACAATAATATTTTAACGTAGTAATGTTCTGCGAAATATACTAAACACTTAAAATCCCTGTTGTTGTTAATAACAAAAGTTTTTTATACTGTTTCGGCAAACACTCAGTTTGAAACAAAAAAATGTAAGAAAAAGAAAAGCTTAATTTTAAAATTTTTGCGTATCAAACATAGAAAATCATCTAATTTAGTAACGACGATTTGATTGAAAGAATAGCTTAATTTTAAAATTTTTGCGTATCAAACATAGAAAATCATCTAATTTAGTAACGACGATTTTTTTAGGAGCACAACCGATTGAAAGAATAGCTTAATTTTAAAATTTTTGCGTATCAAACATAGAAAATCATCTAATTTAGTAACGACGATTTTTTTAGGAGCACAACCGATTGAAAGCGGAGATGCAAGCACGTTACGAGGATTTCAATCATCTGGCGGATATAGCCGATCAGATGGTGCAAGGCGGACACTTCGCCAAACGGGAAATCACCGACAAAATCAATCAGGTGAGGCATTGTCAGACCTGGGCACGGTCTGGAAATGCCCCCCCCCCGTTTTATTGGAGGATTTGCCCCCCCCCCGTTTTATTGCCCCCCCCCCCGCCAAAAAATGAAAAAGTACCCTAAAATTATGACGCCATTTTTGACCTATGATGACGCCATCATCGCGAATTTTTTGCAGTTTTTGGCCTATTTCAATGTATTTTAGACATATCTTTACCTTATTTTCCCTTTTTTTGTCTCTTTTTTCCTTTTCCCTTCTTTTTTTCTCTTTTTTTCTCCTTTTTTTCTCTCTTTTTTTTTCTTTCCCCCCTGTTTGCCTTCCCCGTTTTATTGCCCCCCCCCCCCCGTTTTAAAAAAGTTGCCCCCCCCCCCCCCCATGTTGGTCTTGCCCCCCCCGTTTTAACCCCGGGGGGGGCGTGCACAGGTCTGAATTGAGTATCGATTAATTCATGGATTCATATATTATATAAAGGGGATTTGGGAGCACAACCGAAATATTCTTGAATGACTCATTCTTTGATCTGTAGAAGAAAACTTAGTGATTTTATATCGCCAATGAATTACTAAAAACTATGGTGGTGTTGTAAAAAGTTACTTTTACTTAAACTAATAAAAATAACGGATTTTGCATTACTTTTACCTTTACTTTTATTCGACTTTTTTTACTCGCTCTTTTTTTTACAATACTATACTTAGTGTAGTTTTGTAAAAAAAATTTTGCTGCACAATGCTAACCTTAAAATAAAACCAAGGAATTTATATCTATTATGACCACTGCTGAATTTACTCACTCATTTATTATTCTCTCCAAATTGACTCTTTTTTGCTTTGTTTAAATAATTTGATTTTGCTTTTTTTTTTCAGAGCATAGACATTCGTTTTATTTGATAGAATGTGTCTTTGTGACTCATTTTATTGTAACAATGTCAATATTAAATTATTATTGTTTTAGGTGGAGCAAGCTCGGGACCTGATGTTCGCTCAGTGGGAAGAGAGAGACAAGTGGCTGAAGCAGTTGATCGAATGGCACGCTTTTCAGAGAGACTCGAAAATGCTCTTGGCGAATATAACCACTCACGAGGTTTGTTATTGTTTGTACGTAGGTAGGTGTAGGAGACAGATTTGTATGAAAAATATTCAATATTTTAGTAACCCTCCTTTTTGAGTTTCTTATTTCAGTATCTTTTGTAACGTCCAGAAATATGAGGCTGAATAAATCGAGTTTTTGGAAGAAAGATTGCGAAACAATTTGCTGTTTGTAGCTTTTTGGCGGAAAAATGAGCAGGACATAAGATAGAGGACTTGAACCTGTAATCTCCAGCCTGAGTACTTCATTGACTGACGTTCTGCGTTACACCATTGCTCGACAGTCTTTTACGTTACAATTCATATTTATAAGACGTTATGTTTCTAAAACATTAACACAACGGGAGTTGCGACAGTTTCTTAGAAGGTTTTGTGTTTTTTTAAACAATTTTGTATTCTATTAGAAAGAAATTTCCGGCCAGCCTTAACTTTGGCCACCGGTTTTTATTTTTGCCATCCGCAAAGTTATAAAATGAACAAGATAGATAACATTACGGTTTATCTTGTCATAATACAGTTCATTTCATAATTTTGGGCAAGGCATAAATAACAGCCGGTGGCCGAAATTAGGGTGTAGGCCGAAATTTAAGTCTTTAAGGTATTTTGGTTTAGGCGTCGCTTACCTCGAGCGACATCGGAGGTTCGGTGGAACAAGTGGAGGGTCAAATGAAGAAACACGAGACGTTCGAGAAAATACTGGGACCTCTGGAGGAGCGAGTGAACGCCCAGCGAACCAACGGACTCCAGCTAATCGAAAAGAAGCACATCGGTATGTTTTAGCGGGATTTGTGGCGATGGGCAGTTCCGGGTTCCAGGCAAAATTTGGAATTCCTGTTCCGGTTCTTGTTCCGGATTTTTTTAAAAATTTCGGTTCCGGTTCCTGTTCCGCATTTTTAGAAAATCTCAATTCCTGTTCTGGTTCCGGTGTTCCGTGAGTTTCACAGTGTGATAAGCAGTTCTGGTTCCGGATGTTCCGGGTAAAATTTGAAGTTCCGGTTCCTGTTCCGGGTTTTTGAAAAACCTTAATTCCGGTTCTGGTTCCTGTTCTGAATTTTTGAAAATCTCAACTCCGGTTCCGGGGATTCCGTAGTTCCGCCCAACGGAAGTCTGTGTAGAATCATGCGCACTGGTACAAAAATAATATCTTGTGAACAAAAAAGCATTAAAGTGTCAAAATTTTTTAGCGTTAAGATAATGGTTTCTCAATTTTTATAATTTGTGCAATTTTTTTCATAATTAACCGGAATACTTTTTGGAATATAATTTTTGTAAATCCTTTTTTTTGCAGAATCCCCTAATGTGGATCAACTTTCTTCAGACGTGAGCAGTCGCTACAAGAAACTTCTGCAACTGGTAAAACAACGAAAGCGGAGTTTAGCCGACTCGTTACTCTACGCCAAATACAACAGCGACGTAGCTGAGGTAGAATTTTCTTCGGATTATTTTTTTTTTAAATTTTCCGGTTGTTCATGGTAAATTTTTCAAGTATTTTAGTTTTGCTTATCCTGTGATTTGTGTTAATAAATTGGAGTAACGTATTTGTTTTGATTATTAGTTTTCATTATGAATAGAATATTTTTTTAAAAAAGTGCAGAATTTTTAAAATTTAATTATAATGGTGTTTTTAGGCTGAAAGTTGGATTGACGAAAGATTAAAAAAACTGAACGCGGAAGCGGAACAACAAGGTAAATAGGAAATTAAATTCAAAATTATTTAATTTAGCTAAAAAAACCTAATTGTTTTTAAATAAAGGTTTTCAGTGAATGCTATTTTCTTTAATTTCAAGCACAGAGTTTTTATTGATAAGTTGTTCCAAAAATTACACAAAAATAATAATGTAGTTTGTAAAAGATTCGTTTGAATTTATTATTAGTAATAGTTGTTATGAATTGAATTTTTATCTGCTTTTGCATTTATTTGGTTTTAATACTTTTAGGTCAAATTAAAAGCTTGCAAGATAAAATGAAGCGGTTGCAAAAGCATCAGGCTTTTGAAGCTGAAATGGCAGCCAATCAGCCCAGAATTCAGCAGATCGAAGCACGTGCTGAAGTAAGTATTATAATGTTTATTGAATTTTATTTTGTATATCAATTGTTGTTGAATTTATATTCATAGATGAACACGGTCAAAAAGCTAGAGGGGTGTTTACCCCGGGTGGGGGGGGGGGCGGGGGGGGGGGGGGCCGGTGTGGGGGGGGTAAAAACATGAATTTGTGTTAAAAATTCACGTTTTTTGAAGAAAATTTAGTATAAAAAAGTACTTAAAATTTTCTCGAGGGGGAAAGGGGGAGGGGTCAGATTTCAAAATCTAGAGGGGGGTCAGGAGTAAAAAATTCGAAAATTTGTGGGGAGGGGGCCCCTGGATTTTTTTCTGGGGGGGGGGGGGGGCAAAATTTAGAGGCTGGGGCGGGGGGAGGTGGACTCCAGCCTACCCCCTTGTTTATCTATGTTTATATTTATGTTTTGATCGACCATCGAACTGTGCTAACAAAAACGTGTTGTTAAAAATCGGTTCACAATTAGCGGATTATTTGGATAAATCTCCGCAGAAAAAAGTCTCGAAAGCTAAAAGCTAAAGAAACTTAATAATTTGGTTCAATGCCGACTAGTTAAAAATAGGGCGGTTTTTCAAAAATAAAATTGATAAAAATATAGAAGTAGTTACCCTACACCAATTTTTTGGACAAAAAATGACCCTATTCTTTTATTACTGGTCAAAATTAAACCAATAATAATAAAAATTAAACTTTTTAAAGCTTCCTTTTTCTGTAAGATATCGTGATTTTAATTTGCGAGATAATCATAGATGAACAAGGGGGGCACCCCACCCTAGCCTCAAAATTTTGGGCGCCCCTAGAAAAAAATCCAGGCCCCCCTCCCCCCAAATTTTCGAATTTCTTACCCCTGGCCGCCCTGTAGATTTTGAAATCTGACCCCCCCCCCCCCTCCTTCTCCCCTCTCGAGAAAATTTTAAGTAATTTTCTTCAAAAAAACGTGAATTTTTAACACAAATTCATGTTTATACCTAAATATCGCTTTTTATTCAATAAAATGTAGTATTATCTTTTAAAAAACTATTATTAAACATTTAATAGTTTAAAAGTATGTTGTTTCAGAAATTGGACCCCACCTGCCCCCCCTGTAGGTTTCAAAATCTAGAAAGTCGACCCCCCTAGAAAGCTTGGGGGGATCGACCGACCCCCTAGGACCCCCCTTTTAAAATGTCCTTTACCCGGGGTAAACACCCCCCTAGCTTTTTGACCGTGTTCATCTATGAAGATAATACCGATTTAAATCATACTATTATTTATTATCGGTCTTCTTAAGATTACTAATCTGCAAATTGATCTTATGATTTAGATACCCGTTCTCTAATCAATATTCATGCAATTCATTGCGTGAAAAATGCTCAGTATTTGGATGTATAAGGCGGGTTTAAATTCATGTAGCGCAGAGCAAGCTAATTTTTACTACTATTGCTTATTGGCTATGTGGAAAACTTCACCCTATCAAAATTTTCCAAACCGTTTTAAAGGAGCACTGTCACAAATCAAATTCCTATAACGCCCGAACCGGACTGCTCCTTTAATACTGAACCGATTCAGCTAAAATTTAAAAATATTGTAGCCTTATAATGAGACACTCTAAATACCAAAGTTGAGTTAGGTAGGTTTGGTATTAAAGGAGCAGTCCGGTTCGGGCGTTATAGGAATTTGATTTGTGACAGTGCTCCTTTAAGGCCAATGGTGTTCTATACCAATAATCACACAATAACGTCGTTTTTAATGCGTCTTTATTAAATCTAACAAATAACAAGCGTTGGTATTAATATAGGCGCCTTGCACTGAAACTTAAAATAAACATAAGATATAGAACACACAAACGTTGCTGACTGTACGGAAAATACCGTAATTATGCAAATGTTTTTTTAAAAAAAAACGAAAGGCGAAAGACGAAATTCTGGGGTGTTTAATAATGACATTACACTGATTATGTATGTTGATTTATATTAGAAATTGTCTGTTTTAAAACGTGTAATTAAGATTCGCATATAAAAATAAAAAAATATATGGCTACAGATGTTATAATAAGCGGGTTATTTCCCGTCAATGCCGCCACTAATCAATAATCAGGGAACATTTGCATGATTACGGTATTTTCCGTACAGGTTCAATGTTTGTGTGTTCTATATCTTATGTTTATTTAAAGTTTCAGTGCAGGGTGCCTATAGAGCGATCGTAAATTTTTAGGAGTTAATCCGGAACAAACGCGAAGACGCGCCCCTGATCACGCAGAAGCGGAACGGTTTACGTCAAAAATGGACGGAGCTCACAGCCGCCAGCCAGGACCAGAGCCGAGCGCTGGAAGAGGCCAGGGATCTGCTGAATTTTAACCTGCTGGTGGAGCGGGTTTTGGCCTGGATAAGGGATAAGGTAAACCATACATGGGCACGGGGGGTTAACCGCTCCCCCCCAAAATTCTGAGAAGGGGGTTTAGGGGGTTAACCCCCCCACTCAGAAGTGGGGGGGGAGAGAAGGTTAACTTCCTCCCCCCAATTTTGGAAAAATGAAGAGAAAAAAAATGTGTTTAAAATGACTTCTAACTGCCTCCAAACTTAAGTTTTGAGGTCAAAATGAATGTTTTAAGCAATAAAAAGCTTAAAATGCAATAAAAATGGTTTTTTGACCTAAAATTAACGTTTTTTACCTATTTTTCCTTCAAGATCGAAAAACGATATGGGTATTTTGCGTTTCTCGGATTTTAACCCCCCCCCCTAATTTGGGGTTTAACCCCCCCACTCCGGACCAACTTGCCCATGTATGAGGTAAATAAACTCTACTATAGTGCACAATAAATTTCGGAAATCAGGAAATTTTAAAGCAGAATTTTATGCATGCAGAAAGAAGAAGGAAGGGGTAGGGGAGAAGAATAGCAGTACTTAGCTTCAAATTAAACTTCTATGTTTTAAAGAATCTTTGCGAAAAAAATGATAAAAATGTTTAAAAATATTTTAGGTATTCAGACCTGTGCACCCCCCCCCCGGGTTTAAACGGGGAGGGCAATTCCAAAACGGGGGGGGCAACTCTTTTTGAAACAGGAGGGCAATAAAACGGGGGGGCAAGCAGGAGTGAAAGAAAAAAAGAGAAAAAAAGGAGGAAAAAAGAAGGGAAAAGAGAAAAAAGGGACAAAAAAAGCGAAAATAAGGTAAAAATAGGTCTAAAATAGCTTAAAATACATTGAAATAGGCTAAAAACTGCAAAAAAATTGCGATGATGGCGTCATCATAGGTCAAAAATGGCGTCATAATTTTAGGGTACTTTTTCATTTTTCGGCGGGGGGGGGGGCAAATCCTCCAATAAAACGTGGGGGGGCATTTGGAGACCGTGCACAGGTCTGGGTATTAATATTTTTATGTTATTAACCTGTACATAGTTTAAGTGACTGCTTGCTGTGTTTTTTAAGATTTGTGTCTGTGTGCGTGCGTGTGCGTCTGTATGTTTATGTGCGTACGTGTCTGGAGGGCGGAGGGGGGGGGGGTGCGCGTGCATGCGTTTGTGTGGTGGGCACATACGTATGCGTACTGTATTTTACAAACAAACTAACACAAATACAGTAAATAAACTGAGGCATGTTTTGACGAAACATTAAATTGTACGACTACCACCATAGTCAAAACCCTCGCATTTAAAAGGAAGTTGTTCTGTAGCCGCACTCATAAAGCGCGATTAACCAACGATTGTTGATTGGCTTTTGCATTGGCTCACATAATATAATATAAACTGGTAAATGAATCAATTCCTTTAAATAATGATTAATCATGTACAATAAACTTATAACATAATCAAACATACAAAGGAATTAAATTTTTATCAATTTACATTTATAATGTGAAACAACGCAAAATCGAAATAAAATTCGTCTGTTTTAATTTTATTGTTTTTTATTTCGAAATTAAAAATTAACAATATCATATATTTAACTTTTTTTCAAATATTCTTAAAATTTGACAATTATTTATATAAAAATACTTTAGTTAAAACAGTATTGTATACTTTTTAAGTCATAAAACATGACAAAAAGCTCAAAAACCGCGTTTAAAGTAAGTTTTATTAGCTTTTTAATCCGATGCTTTCCTTTTCTATGACAAAAAGACGTCCATACTTAATCTTTGGTTAATCCTTTGTTAATCGCGCTTTATGAGTGCGGCTACAGTGTAAAAGATCTTCACAGAGTTATGACCTTATAGATAGATAGATAGATAGATAATATGCCACTACCACACCGCCTAGAACCCTTAGCGCTCTTATCGGGTGCACAACATTGACAGTGCCAAAGAGAGAACACCTTAGCCTAACATAACCACAACTACAACAAATTTAAATAAGAAAACAGAAAGAACAAAAACAGTTAACCAGCTAAACCTAGGATAACGAAGCAGAACAGAATTGGTTAGTTAGGGGCATTAATTTATGAGCAAAATAAATATTAGGAAAAGTCTTATAGAATCATTGTTAACCAATTAGGGCTTGGGAAAAAATGGAGATCTTTCATTTATTTGAGATCTAATTTTTCCCAAGCGCTAATCGGCTAAAAGTGACTCTAACAGCTCCTCCCACACACAACCATTTCCACAGAGCAAAACATATATGACGTGATCACGAATACTATTATGAAATTTTGAGGGTTCTTAAAATCCTGACGTGACTAAATAAAGCTAATCAACATTAATTATAAGAAAAAAATAATAGCGAGGTACTAATGTAACTTAACAATGCCATTTTTTGTTGTAGGAATTGCTGATCAGCTCAGGTGATATGGGTAAAGACTACGAACATTGCACGTTACTGTTAAAGAAACTGGACGATAGTAACCCGGTAATTTAAGAGTTGAATTATATTCTAAAAAGTTAATAATTTAAAAAATTATGAGAAATGTCTAATAAGAATTATATAGTTACAGAAATGATTGATTTGTTGATTTTTTTTCGGTAATTTTCAGCCAGTTCAACGTTTTAAAAGCAATTTTTTATTTCAAAGTATAAAAAATTTTTATTTAATTTAAGTGAATTGTGTAAAATAATATGTGTGACAATTTATTCGAAGTGAACCTTTTGTTGTGGTGTTCATGCGACAGTATTATCTTTTTTTAAAATATAAAATGTAATAATAGCCGGCCTACTTATACTCTAATCTGTACAGAAATAATGTGTAATGAAATTTAAATGTCTATTATGATACTATACTAACCAACAAACGTTGAATTTAATACAATTAATCGGTAGCAACTAGCAATATTATTAAGACAGACGATAACAAATTCTCTAAAAATTAGTTTGTTTCGTTTGTGAAATATTGTAACTTAAATTTTTATTTCAGTTCACATCATTTTTTCACATTCTATGGAAAAAGATTTATAGTTTTAAATTCTTACGAAAAATCAATATGGCCGAAAACGTTGTAATAATTTTTACAATTATTAAAACGTTTGAATTTTCAAATCAAAATATTTTTTCTCACTAGTATTTAATTAATAATTATTTTATTATTTCGTTTTTTAAGGACACCACCGTTGACGCTCAAACGCTGGAAAATATTAACAAATTAGGCGAACGCTTAGTTTCCCAAGGGAGGAGCGAGCGGAAAGACGTCCAGGAGCAGCTATCCGACCTGAATAACAAGTAAATCATTGTTTGAATTAGCATAAAAAAAGAGCGGCTGCTTGTTTTTTTTTAGAATTTTCTTAAAAAGACACTTATTAATTTTATCATGGTAGCCGATTACTTGTTTACTTAAACTTGCCGATTACTTAAAGGCAATCCTTGGAACTGGGGTTAGAAATCCTATAACATTAAAAGGCGTTTTTGGGATTTTTTATTGTTTTATAATATTTCCAAAAGGACTAATGTGGTGATTTAATAATAATCAATTCCAAATAAAAATTTTGTTACAATTTATTCATTAATATTTGCCTGTTTTTTTTTTCTATAGGAATGATTGCCGCAGTAATGAATAATGTCTAACCGCAAAACATTGTATACTAATAAACATTTAGCACGCGCATGCAATAAACATAAACCTACATTATGTTATATAAACCAGTCCCATTCACACATGATTTTTACACAAAGCCGCACAATAAGATTATTATAAACAAGCATTGGCCAGCAGCGTATAACACGCAAAACAGTCCTGATTCGGTTTATTTTTTCGGTAAGCATCAAAGCTTGAAGTGACTTTTCCACCGCTATTTCCTTTGCAGCACAACTAATAAATCCTTTACCGACTAAATTATTAATAAATTTTCAAAAATGTATTTTAATTTTTGGTGTATTTACATTTTGGTTTCACATTTCGATGAATTTTTAAACAGTAAAAAAAATACCTAGTGTAAATAATGATGGCTATTTATGATTACTCAGTAGTGAATACTTCGTTTCGCTTTGACATACGCCTAATAAGTACTTTATGATAAGAATAATATTGCCGCTTAATGTTCTCCTGGTTTCTATTTTATTTACAACTGGCTCGGTTCGCGGAGATTTTAAGGTAATGGTGTTAAATAAAATTTAAAAAATAAACTAGTGATGGGCAGTTCTGGATGCTCCGGGTGAAATTTGGAATTTCGGTTCCGGGTTCTGTTTCGAATTTTTGAAAAATCTCAATTCCGGTTCCTGTTCCGGACTTTTGGAAAATCTCAATTCCGGTTCCGGGACTCCGTAGTTCCGCCCATCCCTAAAATAAACTACAAAATCAAGTTGTTTTTTTATATCATAATATTTTATTTTGCTAACACCACACCTAAAAGTAATTTTTTTTGTTTTTTTTTTTTCAGAAATTTTATTAAACGATCTAATTTTTAAACTTCCGTTATTAAAAATTATAAAATAAGTAAACGAAATTTTGGCTGCTTACGAAGGCAAGGGCGTTGCTTTATTATTTGGTTTCTATAAACATTAATATTCAGGTTTATTTAAAAAGTCATTTTTTTATTTTTCGCGTTGACCATTAAGCTATGAGTGCATGGGTTTTCTACTGCACAAACGTCAATGTACTAATTTTTTTGCTAATCAACCCAGTATGTATAAAACTGGGATTATCACAAAATAGTTTTTTTTTCGTTACGTTTACGAAGTAACTTCCTGGTTTTTAGATTAGTCTAAAAATTGGAAATTTGTTTAGAAGAAAAACGGCCAATTGAACAAAACTGTTTTGCTATCCTGAGCATACATGGGGGCGGGGGGTTAGGGGGGTTAACCCCCCCAAATTCTGAGAAGGGGGGTTTAACCCCCACCCCACTCAGAAGTGAGGGGGAGAAAAGGTTAACCTCCCAATTTTGAAAAATTGAAGAAAAAAATGTCTTTAAAATGACTTCTAACTGCCTCAAAACATAAGTTTTGAGGTCAAAATGAATGTTTTAAACAATAAAAAGCTCAAAAATGCAATAAAAAGGGCTTTTTGACCTAAAATTAGCGTTTTTACCTATTTTTCTTTCAAAATCGAAAACGATGTGGGTAAAATGCACTCCAGAAAAAAACGATATTGGTATTTTGCGTTTCTCGGATTTTACCCCCCCCCCTAATTTGGGGTTTAATCCTCCCCCACTTTGGACCAACTTGCCCATGTATGATTCTGAGTACTGTAAACTTAAACCGCACAATGCAAGCTCTTCATTTGCCCACAACAATGTTTCTTTTTTTCCACACGCAGTTTTAATTTTCTATACCCAAAAACGACATAGGAAATTTTTAAACAAAATAGAAAATTTATAATTCAAATAGTTTGTGCTGGCTTAAAAGTTAAATTCTTTAACAAAAGTAAAACTGAGCTTTTGATTTTTGAAAACCTTTTTTAAGACGAATCTTATACCTCGAAAAGGCACCCAAAAAAAAAGTACAGAAAAAGCCTTTAAAGCTTTTTCATTAAACTACACTTTATTTTAACTATAGTAGCCATTTTATTGTGAGTTAAAATGCAGAAGAAGTTATTTATATAGCTATTTATTGACTTAATTTTACTTCTAATATAATTACAAGTCCTAAGACTGTCCCGCCGCACGAGTTCCCCTTTGTTAATACTGCCAACACGCAGAAACTCCGGCCCGACAGTATTAGACTTTGAATATATATGAAGTAAAATTAAGCAATAAATGCTATTATAATACTCCTCCCACACCTATAAAATGCACATCCATAAGAGAGTGCAAAATGAGAGGCCAAAAAGCCACCCACTTTATAAGAGTGCACATTCATATATATATTTTTGCTTATACTAGAAACGTAAACTTAAACATTTTTAGACTTCTTAGCTGGTTTAATTTTGTTTTCATAAGAACTTTTTAAAGTTTGTTAAAATAATAAGCAAAATGCAAAATAGTTTCCTAAGCGCTTCCAGATTTTTGTACGATAATGCGACAAGTTTCATTTTAGATGGATGTCAACAGAGAGAGCATTAGCAGAATACCGCCGAAGATTGAATTCCGCTTTGGAAGTTCACTCTTTCAACAGAGATGTGGACGATACAAACGAGAGAATCGCGGAAAAGTCTCTTTTGCTCAGCTCGGAGGATACTGGAAAAGTAAGTGGTGTCCGTATAATTAGCATAGGTGAGAAAGGAGGGGGGGCAAGGTGGGGTCCACCCCCCCCCTAGCCTCGAAATTTTGGGACCCCCCTAGAGGAAAATTGGAGGGGGGGCCCTCTCCCCCCAAATTTCCGAATATTTTTACCCCTAACCCTCCCCCTCTAGAATTTGAAATCTGACCCCCCCCCTTCGGGAAAATTTTATGTACCTTTTTTATACTAAATTTTCTTCCAAAAACGTGAATTTTTATCACATATTCATTCTTTTACACCCTTTTTATACATGAATATGGCTTTTTATTCAATAAAATGTAGTATTATCCTATAAAAAGAACAATTATTAAAGTTATTATGGTTTAAAACTGTTTTGCTTTGGACACCGGACCCCACCTAACATTTTAAATTTCTCACCCCGGGTCGACCCCCCCTAAAAAGCTAGGGGGGGTCCGGACCCCCCTGGGACCCCCCTCCTAGAATTTAAAATTCGATTTACCCCGGGTAACCACCCTTCTAGCTTCCCCGACCGTGATCACCTATGATAATTAGTAGTGTAGTTCTTTTTTTAAGCGGGTGTTGGTTGATGCTGGAAATTGTCTTATCGCAAAGACGTAGCGAAAATTTTGGAAAGGAGGGGGAGGGGTTGCACTCCATACAAATATTTTAAAAAATATTTCAAATAAATCCCAAAAATTTTAGGTTTTAAAATGTTTAACTTAAAAATCATCCAGCTACGCCCGAAGAAAAACCCAAAAATTAGTCAATGATACAGACCTGTGCACGTTCTGAAAATGCCCCCTTCCGCTTTATTGGAGGATTTGCCCCCTACCCCCTTGTTTTAATTCCACTCTTCCTCCGCCAAAAAATGAAAAAGTACCCTAAAATTATGGTGCCATTTTTGACCTATAATGGCGCCACCATTGCGATTTTATTTTGCAGGTTTTAGCCTATTTCAATGCATTTTAAGCCATTTTAGACCTATATTTACCTTTTTTTCGATTTGTTTGTCCTTTTTTCTTCTTTCCCTTTTTTTTGTTCTCCTTTTTTTCTTTCTCCCCTGCTGGGCCCCCCGCCCCCGTTTTATTGCCCCCCCTTGTTTCAAAAAAGTTGCACCTTGTGCCCTCCCGTTTTGGAATTGCCCCCCCGTTTTGGAATTGCCGGTCGTTCCCCCCGTTTTTGAATTGTCCACCCCATAAAAACCCTGGGGGCAGTGCACAGGTCTGCTGATATTTAACAAAAGCTGATATTTAACAAAAATATGGCTTTAATGTTGTAAAAAATGTATTTTACGGATTGAATCGAGAGCGAAGAGAAGCGCAAAAAAACTTGTAAAAGACAACCCGAAAAAAACTCCAACTATTTATCTCCGCCAACTTAAAACAGTCTTTCAATTTAATGAGCGAAGCGGGATAAAATCGTTTTAAAAGAAATCTTAAAGAACCATTCAATTTGTACTTTCGCTGACCTAACAGGAAGGTTTCAAAAAGAATATACCAACAAAAAAAATTTGCCATCGAAAGCGACCTTAAATTAAAAAAGTAGTATAAAAAAGGTATTGCAATAATCGAGCGCTATGTGGAGCAAAATACGAAAAAAATTTTAAAAACAAGTTCTATTAAACCCCCAAATTTTTTCTCCGCATGTCTGAAAAGGTGGAATGTTGCCACCATCTACAACATACATGGGCAAATTGGTCCCGGAGGGTGGGGGGAGTTAAATCCCGAATTAGGGAGGGGGGGTTAAAATCTGAGAAACGAATTTTACTCATATCGTTTTTTTTCTAAAGTGCATTTTATCCATTATTGTTTTTTTTTATTTTGAAAGGAAAATGGATAAAAAACGCTGATTTTAGGTCAAAAATCCCTTTTTATTGCATTTTTAAGCTTTTTATTGCTTAAAACACTTATTTTGACCTTAACACTTAAGTTTCGAGCCAGTTAGAACTCATTTTAAAGACTTTTTTTTTCATTTTTTTGAAATTTGGAGAGTTTAACCTTTTCTCCCCCGCCCCCACTTCTGAGTGGTGGGGGGTTGTTAATCCCCCATTTCAGAATTTGGAGAGGGATAATCCCCTAACCCCTTTTTCGTGCCCATGTTTGCTCTACAACCCCCTAACTTGTCTTACGGAAATATTTTTAATCGGAATCCGAATATCCATTAAAACAATTTTTAATATTCATAGAAAGACTACCCTTAAATACAAAATCATATGTGTTTTTTTTACGTTTTAAGGATCTCCCGACGGTTGAGACTCTGTTGAGGAAACAGGACGCAGTTGAGCGAGACATGACGGCCATACACGAGAAACTCCGCCTACACGACAGCAGCGCTCAATCCCTACTGGCCAAAAAGCCACCACTGGAGGGATCCATCATGGAGAGTCTCCAGAAGCTGGAAGACAGCTGGAACAAGCTGACAGGTAAGCTTGGGTGAAGAGCATACATGGGCACGGAAAGGGGTTGACGTTAACGTCACGGGAAGACATGACGGCCATACACGAGAAACTCCGCCTACACGACAGCAGCGCTCAATCCCTACTGGCCAAAAAGCCACCACTGGAGGGATCCATCATGGAGAGTCTCCAGAAGCTGGAAGACAGCTGGAACAAGCTGACAGGTAAGCTTGGGTGAAGAGCATACATGGGCACGGGAGGGGTTGGGGGGTTAAACCCCCTTCTCAGAATTTGGGGGGTTAACCTCTCCCCCACTCAGAAGTAGGGGGGAGAAAAACTTAACCCCCCACCCTCAATTTTGAGAAATGCTCAAAACTACTCCCACCTTCAAATATAAAACCTCAAAACTAATAAAAACGGCTTTTTGACCTAAAATAAGCGTTTTTTACCTTTTTTTTCTTTAAATCGAAAAACGATATGGGTTAAATGCACTTCAGAAAAAAAACACGATATGGGTATTTTGCGTTTCTCGGATTTTAACCCCCCCCCCCTTAATTTGGGGTTTAACCCCCCACCTACTTCGGACCAACTTGCCCATGTATGGTGAAGAGTGATATAAAATATTTTTAGTTAATTAAAAAATTGATTGTGAACTTATTATGCTCCTTTGATTTTAAGATAAGCAAATTTGAAACGTAATCAGTGAAAAAATAAAAGAAAACAAATGTTTAAAAATGTAGAACCTATGACAATTTTTCTTAAGAGATCTCTGAAAAAGAAAAAAAATGTTTAAAAATGTAGAACCTATGACAATTTTTCCTAAACATTTTTTTATTGTAGTTGTTGCAGGAATATTATTATAATTCAGAACAAAATAATTTCAGGCATGGCTAATTCCAGACGGGATGCGCTGCAGAGATCTCTGAGCTTGCAGAAATTTTTCGACCTGGTGAAAAAGAGTGATCTCTGGGCGTCCAATATCCGAACTAAGATGGCGTCCTATCATCCCCCCAACTCCGTGCCGGAAGCTGGCGCCCTGTTGGACTCCCACAAGGAAAAGCAGGCTGAAATACAAAGCCGACAGGGCGAACTCACCGGGCTCAGGGAGCACGGGAACCGCCTGATTCAAGTAAAAGTTTTTTGCACTTTTTCAATTGAATTTATGTCTTGTTACAGAGCAGACAGGGCGAACTAACCGGGCTCAGCGGGCACGGAAACCACCTGATCCAAGTAAAGATTTCTTGCATTTTTTCAATTGCATTATTTACAACTTTTAAAAAAGCAGACAGGGTGAACTGACTGGACTAAGAAAGCACGAGAACCACTTGATTCAAGTAAGTTTCTTGCACTTTTTTGATATTGCATTTATCTTTATGTCTTAGGCCTATTAAAAAAAACAACAACCATTTTTAAAATAAGGCTTTTTATACAGATCGTATTTTTGTAAACTGTGAAAATGCGGTAAAAGAGTTAGCCATTAAAAAAATTTTTGCACCGGTTTTTTATTCATTGCTTTAATAGACGTTAATTTCTGTCTTCATTAAATTTTCAATAAAAAGACTACACATCATTATAAAGTAAAATAGAAAATGTCTTGGTTTGTTAAATTTTATATGATTCAACAGAAAATACAAAAAACAAAACAATTTTTTTTTGTTTTTTAGGAGCAGCCTGATCACAAAAAGGAGATATCTCGCGCAATTAAAAAGCTGATGGCGCTAGAGCAAGACGTAACACAAGCCTGGGAAAGAGAAAATGTTCGACTTCAGGGATATTACGACCTTCAGGTAATGATTTTTCAGACCTGTGCACGGCCCCCCCCCCCCGGGGTTAAAACGGGGGGGGAAATTCCAAACCAGGGGGGGGCACGGGGGGGCAACTTTTTTGAAACGGGGGGGGGGCAATAAAACGGGGGGGACAAGAAGGAAGGAAAGAAAAAAAGAGAAAAAAAAGAGAAAAAAGAGAAAAAAAGAGGAGAAAAGAGAAAAAAAGGGACAAAAAAAGCGAAAATAAGGTAAAAATAGGTCTAAAATGGCTTAAAATACATTGAAATAGGCTAAAAACTGCAAAAAATTCGCGATGATGGCGTCATCATAGGTCAAAAATGGCGTCATATTTTTAGGGTACTTTTTCATTTTTTGGCGGGGGGGGGGGGGAAACGGGGGGCAAATCCTCTAATAAAACGGGGGGGGGGGCATTTTCAGACCGTGCACAGGTCTGAGGTAATGATTTTTGGAATATAATCTAAATTTAAAGAGAACTGCGATTATTAATAATGATGTTAAAGTGCTGTAATCTTCTTTTTTTATTTTGATGCTTTTGGTGGAAACTTCACGCCAGCCCCCAATTGACATCAAAATTGAAGACAATCCGACAAATATTTTTTTTTAAAAATTGAATTCATAATTATTAACATTATTGAAAAATTTCTTGAATGGTAATAGTCCAGTTGTGTATTAAAACTCGATAGAAAATCAATATAATTTAGGTGTTTAAAGAACAAGTGGGCGTAGCCGATTCCTGGTTGTCCAATAAGGAAGCGTTTTTGGTACAAGATGATCTGGGTGGAAGTTTGGAAACTGTTGGATCTCTGCTGAAGAAACATGACGGATTCGAAAAAACTGTTAAGGTAGCAACACTATTTTGATAATTCCCGTTGTGTGGAGTGGATTAATAAAGAGTTACGCTCAACAGACCTCTGCTCTGCCCCCCCCCCTCCCCCCGGGGTTTTATTGGGGGAGGGGCACGGGGAGGGCAACTTTTTCGAAACGGGGGGCAATAAAACGGGGGGGACACGCAGGGGAGAAAGAAAAAAATGAAAAAGAAGGGAAAAAGAAAAAAAGGGGCAAAAAAAGCGAAAATAAGGCAAAAATAGGTCTAAAATGGCTTAAAATACATTGAAATAGGCTAAAAACTGTAAAAAATTTACGATGATGGCGTCATCATAGGTCAAAAATGGCGTCATAATTTTAGGGTACTTTTTCATTTTTTGGCGGGTGGAGGCAAATCCTCCAACCAAGCGGGGGGGGGGGCATTTCCAGACCGTGTACAGGTCTGTAAAAACAGTGAAAAAATAATTTAAAAATTGGGTTTTTCTTGTGGCGTACCTCGATGCCCCATTTTTAAGTTTTTGATTCTGAAAACCCAAAATTTTTGGGGGGAGGGTGTATGGGAAATACCCCTTTAAAATCTTAGTAAGGAGTGCAACCCCTCCGCCTCCTTTCCAAAATTTTCGCGATGCCTTTGGGGGAGGGGAGGGTGGAGTATCAACCAACACCCGCTTAAAAAAGAACTACACTACGAGATTAGCATAGGTGATCATACCAGAGGTCATAGTAAATTGAATTTTGAATTCTAGGAGGGGGGTCCCTAGGGGGGTCATCCGGACCCCCCCTAGCTCTTTAGGTGGGCTTAAGATCCCGGGGCGCGAAATTTTGAAAATGTAGTAGGGAGGTCAAGGTGGGGTCCAGTGTCCAAAGCAAAACAGTTTTAAACCATAATAGCTTTAATAATTGTTCTTTTTATAGTTAAACTGATAATACTACATTTTATTGAATAAAAAGCCATATTCATGGTATAAAAAGGGTGTAAAAGCATGAATATGTGATGAAAATTCACGTTTTTGGAAAGAAAATTTATCAAAAAAGGTACCTAAAATTTTCCCGAGGGGGTGGGGGGGGGGGGTTAGATTTCAAATTCTAAGGGGGTCAGGGGTAACAATTCGGAAATTTGGGGGGAGGGGCCCCCCCCCAGATTTTTGTATCAGTGGGGGGGGCCGAAACTTGAGGGCTAGGGGGGGGGGACCCCACCCCGCCCCCCCCCACCTTTCTCACCTATGCTAATTATACGGACACCACTTACTTTTCCAGTATCCTCTGAGCTGAGCAAAAGAGACTTTTCCGCGATTCTCTCGTTTGTATCGTCCACATCTCTGTTGAAAGAGTGAACTTCCAAAGCGGAATTCAATCTTCGGCGGTATTCTGCTAATGCTCTCTCTGTTGACATCCATCTAAAATGAAAACTGTCGCATTATCGTACAAAAATCTGGAAGCGCTTAATAAACTATTTTGCATTTGTCAATTATTCTCAAACTTCAAAAAGTTCTTATGAACAAAATTAAACCAGCTAAGAAGTCTAAAAATGTTTAAGTTTACGT